>PVKM010020846.1:0-23066 GCA_004027735.1 Carollia perspicillata
CTCGAGCACCAACTTACACCATACACAAAAATAAATTCAAGATGGATAAAAGACTTAAATATAAGCCATGACACCATTAAAATCCTAGAGGAGAACATAGGCAGGAAAATCTCAGATATCTCACACAGCAACATTTTTACTGATATGTCCCCCAGAGCAAGGGGTATAAAGGAAAGAATAAACAAATGGGATGTCATCAAAATAAAAAGCTTCTGCACAGCTAAAGAAAACAGCATTAAAATAATAAGAGACCCAACGATATGGGAAAACATATTTGCCAATGATACCTCAGACAAGGGTTTAATCTCCAAAATATACAAAGAACTTACACGACTCCACTCCAAGAAGACAAGAAACCCAATTAAAAAATGGGCAAAGGACTTGGACAGGCATTTCTCCAAGGAGGGCATACAGAGGATTCAGAGACACATGAAAAGATGCTCAATATTGCTAGCCATCAGAGAAATGCGAATTAAGACCAAAATGAGATACCACTTTACACCGGTAAGAATGGCCATCATAAACAAAGCAACAAACAACAAGTGTTGGAGAGGTTGTGGAGAAAAGGGGACCCTAGTTCACTGTTGGTGGGATTGCAGACTGGTACAACCACTATGGAAAACAGTATGGAATTTTCTAAGAAAACTAAAAATAGATCTGCCTTTTGACCCAGCAATTGCCCTGCTGGGATTATATCCCAAGAACCCTGAAACACCATTCCAAAAGAACCTATGCACCCCAATGTTCATAGCAGCACAATTTACAATAGCCAAGTGTTGGAAGCAACCTAGGTGCCCATGAGTAAATGAATGGATCAAAAAACTATGGTACATATACACAAAGGAATTCTGTGTGACAGAAAGAAAGAAGGAGCTCCTACCCCATGCAACAGCATGGATGGAACTGGAAAGCATTATGCTAAGTGAAATAAGCCAGGAGGTAAAAGACAAATACCATATGATCTCACCTTTAACAGGAACCTAAGCAACAAAACAAACAAGCAAGCAAAATATAACCAAAAACATTGAAATAGAAAATGGAATGACAGTAACCAGAGGGGAGAGGGGAGGAAATTTCAGGGGAAAAAAGGAAGGGATTATAGGGACAAGTATAAAGGACACATGGACAAAAACTAAGTGGTGTGGAAATGGGAGGGAGGTGGGGAGCACTGGGGGGAGGTGGACTGGGATGGGAGTAAAAGACAGAAAACTGTACTTGAATAACAATTAAAACAGAAAAATAAAGAAAAAAATGGGAAAAAAAGCATATTTCTTACCATATAAAATGTGTTACAGATAGTTTGCTAGCTGTATTCCAATGTAATTGGTTTCCTTTGTAACTGATGTATTTTATTTTGTGCATTTAAGAATATTATTGTACAAAAGGGTCCGTGACATTTACCAGATTGCCAAAGGGGTACATGGCATGCAAAAAGGTAAGGAGCTCCTACTTGAGGAAAAAAGATTCACTTACTTCCAGCCAAGATGGAGGCGTAGGTGGAAATACTGTGCCTCCTTGCATAACCAAATTTAAGGACAACAAAGATTTAGAAACAAAAACACAATGAGAACTGACAGAAAACTGAACTGTATGAAAGTCTGACAACCATTTATCCAGACTGGTAAGAGGGGCAGAGTTGGCAGCCAGTGGAGAGGGTTCGTGGCAGGAAAAAGTGGTGGCTGGTGGACCCGGGTGCACAGGCAGCAGTGGGCAGACCCTGGGCATGGGTAGGAAACGAGCAGACCCAGTGAGGGGCACAAAGCAGTTGGCTGACTGTGGACACATTTGCGTACAGATAAACCAGGCAAAAATGGGCAGTGAGACAGACATGCAACCCAGGGCCGCAGCAATGGGAAATAAAACCTAACAGCACCAATTGAAAAAACTTGTAGGGGTTGAGGTGCCGGAAGAGACTCCCAGCCTCACAGGAGAGTTTCGTGGAGAGACTTATAGGGTCCTAGAACATACACAAACCTACCCACCCAGGAACAAGCACCAGAAGGGCCCAATTTGCTTGTGGGAAGCGGCAGAGGGGACTGAAATTCGAGAGACAGTGGAGCAAGCGCCATTGTTCCCTCTCTGACCCTGCCCCCACATACAGTGTCACCACCTAGCCACTGGGTGCCCTGCCCTGGTGAACACCTAATGCTCCACTCCTCATACATACATAACAGGTGTGACCAGACCAAAAAGTATGGCTCAAATGGAAGAACAAATCAAAGCCCCAGAGCCAATACTTTCAAGCAAGCAAGAGATAGCCAACCTATCAGATGCACAGTTCAAAACACTGGTGATCAGGATGCTCATTGAGCTGGTTGAGTTTGGTCGCAAATTAGATGAAAAAATGAATGCTACACTAAGTGAAATGACAGAAAATGCACAGGGAACCAATAGTGATGGGAAGAAAACTGGGACTCAAATCAATGGAGTGGACCAGAAGGAAGAAAGAAACCACCAAACAGAAAAGAATGAAGAAACAAGAATTCAAAAAATTGAGGAGAGGCTTAGGAACCTCCAGGACATCTGTAAACATTCCAACATCCACATTATAGGGGTACCAGAAGGAGAAGAGGAAGATCAACAAGTGGAAAACGTATTCGAACAAATAGTAAAGGAGCATTTCCCCAATCTGGCAAAGGAAATAGACTTCCAGGAAGCTCAGAGAGTCCCCAAAAAGTTGGACCCAAGGAGGAACACACCAAGGCACATGGTAATTACATTATCCAAGATTAAAATGAAGGAGAGAATCCTAGAAGCAGCAAGAGATAAGGAGACAGTTATCTACAAAGGAGTTCCCATCAGACTGTCAGCTGATTTCTCCAAAGAGACCTTACAGGCAAGAAGGGGCTGGAAAGAAGGATTCCAAGTCATGAAAGGCAAGGATCTACATCCAAGACTGCTCTATCCAGCAAAGCTTTTGTTTAGAATGGAAGGACAGATAAAGTACTTCTCAGACAAGGTCAAGTTCAAGGAGTTCATCATCACCAAGCCCTTACTATATGAAATGTTAAAGGGACTTATCTAAGAAAAAGGAGATAAAAAATATGAACAGTGAAAGGATAGCAAACTCACAGTTATTAACAACCACACCTAAAACAAAAGCAGACTAAGCGGTCACCTAAAACAGGAGCAGAGCCACAGAAATGGAGGTCACAAGGAAGGTTAGCAACAGGGGAGTGGGAGGAGAGGGTGGGGAGAAGGTACAGAGAATAAGTAGTATAGATGGTGGGGAGAAAATAGACAGGGAGAGGGCAAGAGTAGTGTGGGAAATGTAGGAGCTAAAGAATTTATGACACATGGACATGAACTAAAGTGGAGGAATGTGGGGGTGTGCAGGGTGGAGGAGAATGAAGCAGGGGAAATGGGAGAACTGCAATGGCATAAAATGCCATTATATTTTTTCAATAAAATATATTAAAAAACAAACAAAAAACAAAAGATTCACTTACATTTGCCCCTGTCCATTTACATGTGAGACAGTATAGTAGAGGAAGAAAAATAACTTTCCCTCTTCCCAAGTTCAGTTGAGACCCCTCCTCTCCCAATAAAGATTCATGAGAGAAAAACAAACAAAAGTTTAATAATATATATACCTCCCATATACATGGGAGAAACCCAGGAAAACTTAGTGAATCCTTGAACTGGCCAAACCACTACTTTAATTAACATCTCCAGCTGAAGAAAAAAGAAGGGTTTTTTTGGGGGGCATGGAGCCAGTTATGGGAGATTACTAAGAAAAGCCCAATAAACAGGTAAGTTTATTATGCAGATTTAAGTCATTACCTTCTCTATTAATAAGAGTTTCTAAATATTTGGTCATCCTCTCATCCTAGTACACAGATGGAGACACCATTAGAAATGGAGATTCCCATTATAAATGTAAATTTCTCTCACAAAAGGGTAACTTTAGCTCAGTTTGCAGAGCTTCTCCTGTATCTGCTATTTCTTATAAATAACCAGGGTGAAATAATTCTTAAGCCAAAGAAGCAAATTTGGGTTCGGCAAATTGATGCTTCCCTTCAGTAGTTTATGATGAAAGTGATATCTGCATCCTCTCAATAAAAAATGATGAGGCTTTATTTCACATATACTATCCAGTCTTCCTCCTTTTACTAAAACAGATAACAGGGCACAACTAGCCATCCTCTTCCCCACTTGTCAGCTGAGCAGCATGCAGATCCGACATCTGTAGACCCCAGTGTGTCAGCTTGAGGGAGACCTTCAGAGCCTGGTGGGAGATGGCAGGAGAAGCCCAGTGGAGGAGGGTGGTGCCTGTCTGATGCCATGATGCTCAATGAAGGGAAAGGACAGGGGACATAAAACAGAAGAAATGGCAGAAAGCACATGGTAGCTGATTAGACAACTGGTTAGAGTCATTTGTGCTCACAGAGAATTTGCACTCCCGAGGAACACCTAGAAATAACCCTTAATTGAAACAGCTGGGGTTTGGGGTGCACTGAATGACGGAACCCATAAAATAAGACCTCTATTGTACCCACAGACTAGAGAGGCCTGAAGAAATTTGAGTTCTAAAGCTATTTGTTGTGAGAGTGACAGCCATCATATTCACTCTTTTTTAAATCACATTTTTATAGAAAAAAAATTAAAAAACCAAGTGAGTTCTCTGTTTTGTGTTCAATATTCCATTAGTTGAACATCCTGTACATGTGTTTATAGAAATATGGCTGAGAGCATATTTCCCTTAACATTTGCTTTAGAGCCCACTCAAGTAATCAGCTCCCAGCTTCAAGAACAAGTCTTAGTTTTCTTGAACAGCAGTATCATCAGTCATTCACTGATGTATATTTCAATGGAAAAAATGCCAGGTGTTTTAATCCCCCCAAATAGGTTTACAATTAAGCTGTCAGTAGTTTGCTGTTGGTTTAGACAACCACCCTCCCACCACTTTCATTTGCTTGTTTTATGTAGAGAGAAGGGATTCTATACTGTTTTTGATAGAGATGTGCCACAGGAAATGCTGCTGGCCAGTGACATATTTACAATTTACCCATTGTAAATTGAGGTTCCTTGCATTACAAACACAAGGTAATTTTTTGCAGGTTATTCTTTGAAATAGATCATGCTATTAAATAAAATGATACATGGCAAGTACTTAGAACAACACTTATTGCCACAGAGGGAGTGCTTGATCAATGTTAGTTATCATCAGCATCCCACCCACTCACCATAGATCTGACTAGGATTCCCTAGGCTGCTGTCCTTCTGTGTGAATTATACATGGGTACAGAGGGGCAGAGGAAGGGAAGAATTAGAGCAAAAGAAAGTGCTTATTTGCCTGGTGGTACTTCAGTGAGAAGCAAGAAACACTAAAGGTTCAGCTTGGTAAGGGCGTAATTTGTTTAGAACATTCCCCTAAACTTTTTTTTCTGTGGAAAATTCATCCTGCAAGATCCTCAAGAGTAAAGAAGTCCCATGTCAAATAAGTTCACAAAGCACTACATTCTTTAGCTCTCCCTCAGCCCCTACCCTGGAGAGTCAGGCTATCCTTTAGCACATTAAATGAGCTGAGAAGTTCTCCAGAAAAAAAAGTTATTTCATTTTTAAAATTCAGTTTGACAAATTTCCTTGGCCACATAATTCCTCTTTCTTGTAACACTTATTAATATCCCCAGGCACTAGTGTTCTACTTGTAGTGAGGTGTCTTATCTGAGAGAGTGATATTTTTTTCCTTTTAAGAAAAAGAAGCTGTCAGTCACTCTCCATGCAGTCAGAAAGGTGTCCTGGAGCATGTCTATAGTTGAGTCCATCTCAATTATATAGATGCTCACCAAACAGATGTACAGAAGTCTGCAGTGAGAGGGCCTAATCATGATGACAAGTCCTGGTGGGGAAGAAACTTCTATTCCCAACCCCTGAGATTTGGAATTAGGAGGATTTATCAAGGTAGAGAGAGTGGACCTTTTCAAGGCTTAATTGTACCAAAAGATAATAGGACCTATGAAACAGAGTCACCAACAATTTAGAGTATAGTCTGGTGGGCTGGCCCTGGCACTGGATAAAGAGGAGTGCCAGGGATGGCGGTAGAACTGACAGTATAATTTGTGGCACACAGTGCAAAATGAAAATGTGGGGTTCCTTGTTTAAAAAAGTATTAATAATTTCAGGACAGCAGCAGCAAGGCGCTAAGCCAAGGGTGGGGCCTTCTAAGCATAAGACTTTGCGTAGCTGCACAGGTTGTACACCCATGAAACCAAGCCTGGATGGTGATCTTGGTTTTCTAAGGCTGTGCACAAAAGGACTGTTCTTGTCCTCACTCTTCTACGGCTCCCTTACTACCTGAGGAAGTAATTGGGTGGGAAATGAAATTTCTGGTCCCTAAGAGCTATATAGCAAGATCCATTGAGGTCATTGTTTTCATTTTCTATTGCTGCTGTAACAAATCGCCACAAATTTAGAGGCTTAAAACAACACACATTTCTTATCTTATAGTTTTATAGCTCAGAAGTTTGACCTGGGTTTCATTGGGCTAAAATCAAGGTATTGTCAGTGTTAGTGCCTTCTGAAGACTATAGGGGAGGATGTATTTCCTTGCTTTTCCCAGCTTTTAGAGGCTGCCTTTATCCCTTAGCTTGTGGTTCCCTACCCATCTTCAAGCCCAGAGATGTTGCATTTTTCTGCTCATTGTTCCTGTATGCACATCTTGTTTTGGCTCTACTCTTTTGTCTCCTGCTTCCACTTTTAAGGACAATGGGCCCACCTGGATAATCTAGAATAATCTCCCTCCCTATCTGATGATTAGAAACCTTAATTTCTTCTGCAATATTAATTGCCTCTTTTCAGATCACCTATCATATTCACAGGTTCCAAGAATTAAGATGTCTTTGGGGGGCATTACTCTGCCTACCACACTCAGAGAACCAAACCAAACTGGAATTTCCTTTATTTGTATTTATTTTTTTAAACAGAAGGGAGATTTTTAAAAAAGATTTTATTTAATTATCTTTAGAGGGGAAGGGAAGGAGAGAGGGAGAGAAATATCAATGTATGGTTGCCTCTTGTGGCAACCTGCCACAAGTTTCCCTGCTGGGAACTGGCCTGCAACCCAGGCATGTGCCCTGTCTGGGAATCGAACTGCGATCCTTTGGTTCACAGGCCCGCACTCAATCCACTGAGCTACACCAGCCAGGGCTGGAATTTCCTTTAACACACATTGGGGTATAACATCTAAAATGTGCCAACTTTTTAAGTGTACATACAGCTTGATGAATTTTTACATAAATATATACTTGTGGAATGCATAAAAATACAACTGTGTAACCACCACTCAGATGAATATGTAGAATATATCTAGCCCCCCCCAGAAGGCTCTCACATGCTCATTTTCAGTCAATATTCACCTTCCCCCAGAGGTAACCAGTATTCTGTCTTCTTTCACTACATCAGTTATCTCTTACAAATCACTCCAAAATTTGATGGCTTAAAAGAAAAACCATTTTATTTGCACATAATTCTGTGGGTCAGCAATTTAAGCTGAGCTCACCTAAGCAATTTTTCTGCTAGTCTCCCTTGTGGTCACTCATTTTGTTGCAGTCACTTGGCAGCTTGACTGGGGCTGGATGGCCCAACATGATCTCATACATATATTTGGTAGTTGGTGCTGGCTGTCAGCTGAACCTTCTGCTCTCCATATGTATATTTAATCCTCCAAGAGGTTAGACTGGGCTGCTTTATATGGAGACATCAGAGCAACAAGAAGACAACAAATTGTCCAGTTGTACAATATCACCCTCGTTGCATTCTTTTGGACGAAGCAAGTCACAATCCCATCCCAGATTCCAAGGGTAGAGAAATAAACTCTACCTCTTGATAACAGAAGTTGCCAAAAAGCTCATGGTCATTTTTTTCACTACATTACCATTTGTTAATTTTACCTGTTCTTGAACTTGATATAAATGGGATCACACCTAAAGTATTCCTGTTTCTGACTTCTTTAATTCAACATTATGTTTCTGTGTGTGGCAGTAGGTTGTTCTTTTTTAACTGTTGCTGCTCATATTCCATTGTGTGAATATACCACAGTGTATTTATTATTCTACCATTGATAAACATTTGACTTGTTTCTGTTTGTAGCTATTATAAATAAAGCTGCTGTTAGTGCTCTTATGAATGTCTTTGAAGGGCATAGTACTTAATCATCTTGGGTGTGCACCTGGGAATGGCATAACTGGGTCAGGGGGTAGGCTAGTATTAAGGTTTAGAAGGTTTTGCCAATAGTTTTGTGAAGTGATTGCACTAATTTATATACCCCATAAGCAATGTGTGAGAGTTCTGGTTGCTCCACATCCTTGACAGTGCTTGGTATTGTCAGCTTTTTAAATTTCAGTTATTCTACTAGGCAGTTAATGGTATCTCATTGTTATTTTGATTTGCATTTCTTTGACGACTAATGATATTGAACATATTTTTATCATTGACCATGTTTCATGGTCATTTGGTTACCTTTTTTGTGAAGCACTGTTTTAAAATTTGAGGTTGTTTGTCTTTGTCTTGTTGGTTTGCAGTTCTTTCTGTAGTCTGCCTTTGAGTCTGTTATTGTATATGTGTATTACAAGTGGTTTTTCTTCTTTCTCTTAATGTCCCTCAATTTGGATTTGATGCAAGATTTTCTCATGATTAAAATTGCATGATATCTCTGGGTTATAGGTGTTTGGGAAAAATACCATAGAATTGAATGATCCATGTCACTGCATCATATCAGGGGGTATAATTTCAACATGACAACACAGGTGATGTTAAGTTTGATCACTTGGTTAAGGTGGTGTCTGCTAGGTTTTTCCATGGTGAAGTTACTTTTTTCATTTTCCATGCTCTGCTTTTTTTTGAGAATTGAACTACTTTTTAAAGATTTTATTTTATTTTATTTTTTAGAGAAAGGGGAAGGGAGGGAAAAACAGAGGCAGAGAAACATTTGTGTGGGAGAAATACATTGATCAGTTACCTCTCCCACGCCCCCAACTGGGAACCTGGCCTGCAACCCAGGCATGCGTCCTGACTGGGAATTGAACTGGCAACCTTTCAGTTTGCAGAGCAATGCCCAATCCACTGAGCTACACCAGTCAGGGCTGAAATTGAGCTGTTAAGTCCAGATCATTCTCAAGGAGTAGAGAGTCATGTTTCTCCTTTTTTAGGGTGGGGTATCTACATAATTTATTTCCTTTTTTTGCATGGGAACTTTGTCCCTTTTCCTCATTTATTTATTTATTTATTTATTTCTATCAGTATGGACTCATGGATATTTATTTTATTCTGAGTTATAACCTAATATTATCATTATTTTGTTGCTCAAATAGTACAATGAACAAATTTGAACTGATAAAGAGATATAGACTACTATATTAAAAACTGTAGAATATATTTGTTTTCAAGTACACATGGAACATTTATTAAATATGATCACAAACTGGGCCATATGATAGTTTTAACACATGTCAAATAGTTGAAATCATAGAGAATATATTTTCCAACCTTGATGCAATTAAATTAGGTATCAATAACAAAAATATATCTAGAAAGTTCTGTATTTGGAAAATTAAGAACTACATTTTAAAATAATTCATGGATCAAATAAGACATCATAATGGAAATTAGGAAATATTTTGAACTTCATGACAGTGAATATGTGACATATCAAGACTTATGGAATGCACTTAAAGTACTATCTGGAAGGAGAGGTGTAGCCTCAAATACCTATATTACAGAGAAGAAAGGTTTAAAGTTAAACAGCTAATTTTTAAAAAATATATTTTATTGATTATGCTATTAAAGTTGTCCCATTTCCCCCTTCACTCCCCTCCACCCTGCATACCCTCTCCCTCCCACATTCCCCCGCTTTAGTTCATGTCCATGTGTCATTGATTCTTTAGCTTCTACATTTCCCACACTGCTCTTGCCCTCCCCCTGTCTATTTTCTACCTACCATCTATGCTACTTATTCTCTGTATCTTTTCCCCCTCTCTCTCCCTCCCACTCCCCTGTTGATAACCCTCCATGTCATCTCCATTTCTGTGGTTCTGTTCCTGTTTTGGTTGTTTGCTTTGTTTGTTTGTTTTTGTTTTAGGTTCAGTTGTTAATAATTGTGAGTTTGCTGTCATTTTACTATACCAATTTTTTATCTTCTTTTTCTTAGATAAGTCCCTTTAACATTTCATATAATAAGGGCTTGGTGATGATGAACTCCTTGAACTTGACTTTATCTGAGAAGCACTTTATCTGCCCTTCCATTCTAAATGAAAGCTTTGCTGGATAGAGCAGTCTTGGATGTAGATCCTTGCCTTTCATGACTTGGAATACTTTCTAGCCCCTTCTTGCCTGTAAGGTCTCTTTTGAGAAATCAGTTGACAGTCTGTCTGATGGGAACTCCTTTGTAGGTAACTGTCTCCTTATCTCTTGCTGCTTCTAGGATTCTCTCCTTCATTTTTACCTTGGCTGATGTAATTATGATGTGCCTTGGTGTGTTACTCCTTGAGTCCACCTTCTTTGTGACTCTCTGAGCTTCCAGGATTTCCTGGAAGTCAATTTCCCTTGCCAGATTGGGGAAGTTCTCCTTTACTATTTGTTCAAATATGTTTTCCACTTGTTGATCTTCCTCTTCTCCTTCTGGTACCTCTATAATGTGGATGTTGGAATGTTTGAAGATGTCCTGGAGGTTCCTAAGCCTCTCCTCATTTTTCTGAATTCTTGTTTTTTCATTCTTTTCTGTTTGGTGGTTTCTTTCTTCCTTCTGGTCCACTCCATTGATCTGAGTCCCAGTTTTCTTCCCATCCCTATTGGTCCCCTGTGCATTTTTCTTCATTTCACTTAGTGTAGCCTTCATTTTTTTTCATATAATTTGGAACCAAAATCAACAAATTCTGTGAGCTTTTTGATCATCAGTGCTTTGAACTGTGCATCTGATAGGTTGGATATCTCATGGCCGCTTAGTTGTATTAGCTCTGGAGCTTTGATCTGTTTTGTTTGGGCCATTTTTTTTTTTTTGTCTTGTGGCACCTGTTACATACGAAGGGTAGAGCCTTAGGTGTTCACCAGGGTGGGGCAACCCAGTGGCTGGGTTGTGACGCTGTATGTGGGGATGGGGTCTGAGAGGGATCAATGGCACTCGTTCCACTCTCTGTTGGATCCCAGACCCCCAAGCCAACTGGGCCCTTCTGGCGCTGATTCCCGGTGGGTGGATTTATGTTCTAGGACCCGGTGGGTCTGTCCACTGAACTCCCTCGAAGTCACTCCCTGTGCCTCAACCCCCACAGGTTTTCAATTGGTGTTTTCAGGCTTTATTTCCTGGCCTGGGGGTCCTGGATTGTGCGTCTGTCTTGCTCTCCAGTTATCTGCGCGAATGTGGGACTGCCCAGTCAGCCGCCTGCTCGCCGGAGGTGCCTTTCACGCCCTGTGCCTCTGCTTTTTGTGCTGCCTGACTCTACCCAACTTACCGGTCTGGATGGATGTGTCTATTTTATCTCCTTGGTTGTCCGACTTCCTTACAGTTCATTTTTCTGTCGGTTTTGGTTTTTATTTTGTTTCTAAATACTGTTGTTCTTATTTGGTTGTGTGAGGAGGCACAGTATGTCTACCTACGCCTCCATCTTGGCCAGAAGTCCTAAACAGGTAATTTTATGAAGTTAAAAATATTAGTCAAAAGATTGTAGAAGAAAGAAAACAATAAAAGTGATCTGAAAGACAAAATATACTGGACAATCAAGGAGATGGTTTTATTCAGGTTATTGCAATTATATGAATATTCCTTAAAAAGGCAAGTTAACAAGGGAATTGTAGATGAGTCTTATGGGAGTCATGAGGAAGAATGAAGGTGGATCTTCTCTAAGGATATGTTGCTTTGCAAGTTAGCTAGAGCAGAAAAGGGTGGGAACACAGGTCTTAGATAACGTTCAACATTGTTAGAAAGAAGAGAAACCAATAAAATAGAATACAAAATAATAATATAGAGAGTGGACCATGTATAGGGGAAGCTCTATTTTTTAAGAGATTTTATTTATTTATCCTTAGAGAGAGGGGAAGCTGGCCTACAACCTAGGCATTTGCCCTGACTGGGAATCAAACCAACAACCTTTATGGTTTATAGGCTGGCATTTAATCCAATGAGCTACACCAGCCAGGGTTCTGCTTTTAAGCATATACTCACAGATGCACACCAGGAGATATATACAGTGTCGTTAACTGCAACGGTTGCTAAAGAGGAAAAGACTAGAAAATGAATAGTCATAGAGTGGACTCTTAAACAGCAGTCAAAATGAATAAGGTAATTTATAGTTATCAACATGAGAAGATTTAGAAAACGTAAAGTGAAAAATGCAAGTGTGAAAAAAGTTGATGCCATTTATCAGAGGTAATACTATATGTTCTTTATGGATATAAATTTATATATTTATATATTTTATATACGTATATATAAATATATTTATATTTTATATATTATATATATTTATAAATATATATTTATAAAAGCATACACAGGAAGATATATACAAACCTTGGGTAATTTTTGGAGAGGAAAGAAGGAAGGAAGGAAGGGAGGGAGAAAATGTGATGGAGTAGAGCTGTAGTTGTATCACTAACATTAAATTTCTTTAAAGAAAAAGACTTAGAGCAAATATGCAAGGTGTTTACAAAAGTGTTAAATTAATCACTTCCTAGCTGTATGATCTTCGGCAAATTACTTGATCTTTATGAGCTCCAATTTCTTCGTTAGTAAAATGGTATAATAATTGTACATATGACTCATTGAGTTGTTTTGAAGATTAAGTGAGGTAATATATACAATTTTTTTGGTATAGTAACCTCATAAGTACTCCCTAAGTCATAGCTGTTATTATTACTGGAAAGAAGGTGTCAAAAACTTTCATTCAGTTGTGAGTCACTAAGGGCAGATGGCAAAATGTGCACTCCACAGGGAGAAAACTTGTGGCGCTTCAGAGCAGAAGCATCTCTGGTGAGAGTGCCCTGGGCAGACAGCGCAGGGCTGACATGTTGCCTTCTCCTTGTGTTGCTCTGTTGGGCACCATTTCTGTTTCCCTTCAAGCATTTGTATGAGTTTGTGTTTGTTAGGGTAGTGGGTAGTGAATTCCCTTCTCTGGCACAAGGCACTGTATGATCTGGGTTCTTCAAAGCTATAATCCCAAATTTCTAGGATGACGCCTACAGACAGTGCTTTGCTGTCTTCTGAGCTACTGCCTTGTGAAGAGCAGGACAATGGTGGAGTGTGCAATCCAGGCACTACCAGAGTTGGTGAAGAAGTCACTATTGTCTTCTCAGCCTTGATGCACATCTGGAAGGATAACTGATTTCTTCTATCAGTAGCTTTGTGGGCCTGTCCTTCTCATGATAGGAAGATGTGATAAAGTCCCATGGGCTCTCCCTATTGCCCATTCCTTTCTAATAGCTAAATATAGTCCATTGAGCAAGGCTCAAAAAGGTTATAGAAAGACCACAGAGGCATTTTAAGTAGCATCTCAAAAACAGGCTGTGGGGTGGCATGGTTTTTGGCTTGTTGCTACTACCCTCACCAGAGAGTAGAAGTTGGCTTTATCCCTTCCTGTTTATTTAATCATCAGCTATAGCCTATTGACCTTTGATACCCAGTGCCCTCAAGAGTCTTCTCCTTGCCATTGGATAAAAACCACAGCAGTATTCATTTTAAACTCCAGTACGAACACATTTATATTAATAATATAAATATATTTTTGGAGATGGCATTATTGGTAAGCTGTTTGTAAGAACTTTTAGGGCAAAAGTGCCTGTCAGTCTCTTCCAGTCTAGTCCAGTATTTTTTTTTTCTCAAAGGCTGTATCCCCAGTCTTTCTGTCCCAGTCAGTCTATGCTTGTTCTGAGAAAACTAGCTGCCCACAAATCTGCCACCTAGTTCTTTCTTCCTCTCCTGCTTCAGTCCATACCTAATGCCCCACGCTTAAGGCTCTCAAGTCTTAGGGACTGAGACATCATTCCTTTTGCCCTCTCCTCCAAGGGTGGTGATCCAAGCATGTCCTGCCAGCCAGTTAGTTGGCTGCAGCTCAATGTCCCAGAGTTCCTGTTTCCTTGAGTTTTCCATGGCACCTTGGAATGTGAGCACATGAAAGAGATTATGTGCATGAGTGTGTTTTTGTGGCAGGAATAGGGGTAGGAAGACTTAAAATTGTGAATGACGTCAGTGAAAATGTTCATGAGTTATGTTACTTATACATACTTGAGAACTAACATACAGAAAGGAAATCCAGTTTGTCTGTATAAACTGTTATGAGATTTGCTTATTGTTCATGGCTAATTTTACCATATGCACAGTGATAACGATGCATGTCGTCAATATGGGTCAGATGAAATTGATCATAAGCTGTATTTATTTACAATGTGACATTATGTTCAGCTATGCTCACATTTGTGTTGATTATCTACTATGGTTTCCTACCCATGTATTCTGTTCAGGCAGAAAAAAGATCAGGAAATGTGACTGTAGTATTGCTGCAATATGGTCCCTCCTCTCTTTTCTTTCTTTCTTTTAAACATTTTATTTATTTATCTTTAGAGGGGAAGGGAAGGAGAGAGAGAGAGAAATATCAATGTATGGTTGCCTCTCACGCGTCCCCTGCTGGGAACTGGCCTGCAACCCAGGCATGTGCCCTGACTGGGAATCGAACCACAGTTTTTTGGTTTGCAGGCCCGCGCTCAATCCACTGAGCTACACCAGCTAGGGCTTTTCTTGAGAGAGAGAGAGAGAGAGAGAGAGAGAGACAGAGACAGAGAGACAGAGACAGAGACATGATTTGTTGTTCCACTCATTTATGCATTTCTTGGCCAGCTCCTGTATGTGCCCCAACTGGGGACTAAACTCACAACCTTGGCACATTGAGATACTGCTGTTACCTGGCCAGGGCCTCCTCTCTTTTCTTTTGGCATGTGTTGGGCAGCTAAATTACAGAGGTCACTGTGGTTGTAAAATACAAGAAGAGAAAGCGTATGTAATAAAAGGTATAATTTTCCTAAAGCTGTATAAAATTGTTCCTCAGTACTCAGCATATATAGCTTATATTTACAGTGTGTGATTTTCTCTATTCTATTTACCACCTTTGATTCCTGGGAGATTAAATCTGCACAAGCGTAGATACACACTAATATGATGAACTTTAAAATGTTATTTTCCTTCCTTTATCATCAATGATTATCATTTAAAGTTGTTATGAAAGCTTTGTGACAGAGGTTATACTAAAATTGAAAGTATACGAACTTACTGAAAATCATGTAAAAATTAGCTGTGTTTCTAATGTGGTTTCTCAGATTGATTAATTTATGCAATTGAATTGTTCTGCTGTCTTGTAAACATACATTCACACTTTGCAAACTTGCACACCTGCAAAGTAAAGTGTGGTGGTATTTGTGATATTATCATTGTTTCATCAAGAATGATAACTCAGGTTACTTTTGAAATCTCACTCTATAGGCCATTATATATCACCTTCCTGTTTCAATACAGTGGAAATTGATGCCATAAAGGTCTTAAAGGTCAAAAGTATCTTAAATTTAGTAATACTAATTTTGAACACCTTCGTATTTATGACCCATTGTTGCATTAATTTAGAAACAGTTTGAAGGTATTATAAAGTTTAACATTGTATGAAAGCATTCACTCCAAAGATAAATGTATCAGTTTGGATATGGTGAATTTTTTTCTTTAGGGATGTATGTATCTTTTTAAAACTTACTTTTCTTTGGATTGAAACTATGGCAAAGATGTGCCCTTATAGGTTTCAAGTCTGAATTTTAACAAGTGTTACAGAAATCATGGAATAGCTTCTGTTTCTCCCTGTTTCTTTACTTTCCCTCTATCTTTCATTATTCCATTATACCCTCCCTTTGGCACTTATAAGCACTATCATATAACCAGAACCACGTTAGGTACTAGGGATTCTGAAATGAAAGGATACAATCAGTCTCTGCTCTCAAGAGACTAAAGGTAGTTGTTGAGAAAGAAGAATAAAAACCTAATTACAGTATTGGTTGTGGAGTGGTCGGGAAAGTCTGCCTGGAGTAGGTGATGGCTGAGCTGGAAGGATGAGTGAGAGAGGACATGGAGATGAAATTAATTTTATTTGTAATATTAATGGTTTGGGGCTGTAATAGCTTTCTTTGTACCAAAAATGGCAGAATAGAGAACTCCAGGGTTCCATCCCTTCATTAAAGCAACTAATGAGCTGGCAAAAACTGTCAGAATCAACTTTGCAGAACTCTGGAATCTAGTTGAAAACTAACAACAACCAGGGGAAAGCTTAATGAGGAAGCTGCTACATTGCAGCAAGAGAGTTCTCTGGTGTTGTAAATTGTCTATCTACCCTTCTCCACAGACCAGATGGGACGTGGCCATGAAAAGAGAAGTCTGTACGTCCAGTGCTGGTTGCCAAGTACCTGAGGGGGCAATACAGACCCTGTTCTCAAAGAATTGTGGCTATGTATTTTGATCTGGCTGATGGCTCCCTGGACTGGTGCACAAGGACTGGCCTCTGTTTAATCCAACTCAGAGCATTCTCAGGTTTGGGGCAGCTTCCCAGGTGGCATTTGATGAAAGCACTTAAAGGCAGAAGTATGGGCTATAGCAGCCTGGGACAACAGGCAGGTCAAGCAAGACAAATCAAAAGGTCTGGGAAGAAACAGTTTTGGAAAGGAGTTATGTGGGGGAGTGAGGGCTTTTAAAAGCTCCTGTGTAGACCTGGCTGGTATAGCTCAGTGGATTGAGCGCGGGCCTGTGAAACAAAGGACCGTGGTTTGATTCCCAGTTAGGGTACATGCCTGGGTTGCAGGCCAGTTCCCAGCGGGGGACACACAAGAGGCAACCATACATTGATATTTCTCTCCTTCTCTCCTTCCCTTCCACTCTAAAGATAAATAAAAATAAAATCTTAAAAAAAAAAGCTCCTGTGTAAATCAGGGATTCAACAAGGCCATGCATATGTCCATGCATATGTCCAGTATATGCTCAGAAAAGGCCTAATGGTCAGAAAAGTTCCTAAATTTCCACTTCTGGCTGACCTTCAGGCTCTGCATAAGCAGGAAGTAAAAGTGAAGGCAATGTTGCAAATGACCTGGGCAAGCATTGAAAGGAGTGTCCCAACACAGAGGCAATCTTCAATCTGGAAGGTTTTTTTTTTCTCCTCACCTGAGGACATTTTTTTCATTGCTTTTTTAGAGAGAGAGGAAGGGAGAGAGAGAAAAATTGATACAAGAAAGAAGCATTGATTGGTTGCCTCCTGTACATGCCTGTACCAGGGATCATATGGGTCTAGACTGGGGAGTGAATCCTAAACCAGGCATATGCCCTGACAGGGAATTGAACCAGCAACCCTTCAGTTACAGGACAACATTATGACCAACTGAGCCATACCAGCCAGGCCAAAGAGTGGGAGACTTTTAAAAATCCTTCTTAAAAATATATTTTGAAGTTTCAGGGGTTTATAGATATAGTCTTAATAGACTAACTGACCACTAAGCCTATGGAACACAGACTTCAGTGACCACATATGATGAAGCATAAAAAAACTTTACAAAAATAATTTAGAAAAGCAACTAAAACAACAGTACCAAACAAACAGAAACAACAAACAAAAATTGAGTTAATTTTTTGTGCTTGGATTGGCCAAAAAGTTCGTTTCGTTTTTTCCATAAAATAAAAGACACATTTTTCATTTTCACCAATCACTTTATTGATTGGGATATTTTGAGTATGTCAGCTATCTCTCATGTGGTATGTTGATTGTTCTCAGTTAATGTCCCGATTTGATTGCTATCAACTTCAACTGGTCTGACTGACCATGGAGCATCATTGTCCAGTGAGAAATCTCCAGCACCAATCTTCACAAACCACTTTTGACATGTTTGATCAGCACCTTCTCCATACACTGCACAAATGTTTTCTTTGTGTTTCACTTGCATTTTTACTTTTCTTGAAATAATAAAGCATCGTATGCCAAAAATGTTGTGTTTTATTCCATTTTCAATATTAAAATGGCTACACAAACATTCACCAATTTTGATCAGTTTTTAAAAATTGCATGCTGACCTGACAGTTGCCACAATACATTCTAACAAAATTGTTTAGAATGAAGTTAAAGACAACTAAGCACTATTAGAGCCATCATATGGAAAATAACAAACAAACTTTTTGGCCAGCCCAATATATGGGCTGAGGTAATAGTTCACCTTCATTCTTTTACAAATGGATATCCAGTTATCTCAGAGTCATTTGTTGAAGAAACTATTCCTTTTCCATTGAGTAGCCTTGTCACCCTTGTTAAAAATTAATTGAGTGTAGGTACACAGATTTATTTATAGACTCTCAATTCTATGCATGTCTATCTTTAAATATTTCTGTTAATTACTCTTTGAATATTTGGTAGAATTTACCAGTGAAGCTGTTTGGTCCTGGGCTTTTCTATGTTGGCAGGTTTTTGATTACTGATTAAATCTCTGTACGTCTTATAGGCCTGTTCAGATTTTCTATTTTTTCCTGAATCCATTTGCTTAGTTTGTGTGTTTTCAGGAATTTGTCTTTTTCATCTAGGTATCTAATTTGTTCACATGTAATCATTCATAGTATTCTCTTATAACCCTTTTTATTTCCATAAGGTCAGTAGTAAATGTCCTTTTTTCATTCCAGATTTCAGTAATTTGAATCTTTTTTTTTGAAAAATCTTTAAAATTTGTCAATTTTATTGATCTTTCCAAAGAATCAGCATTTGGATTTATTTAATTTTTCATATTTTTCCTCTTCTCTGTTTTGTTTATCACCATTCTAATTTTTATCAGTGCTTTCTTCTGCTTGCTTTGGGTTTAGTTTTCAAATTCATTAAGGTGGGTGGTTACATTATTCACATAACAGTTATATGTTTCTTCTTTTTCTTTTTCTTTTTAAAATTACTTTATTGTTGTTCAATCACAGTTGCCTGCCTTTTCCCCCCACCACTCCCCCCCATCACGGCCAAACCCTCCTCCCTCCCTTGCTCCCACCCTCCCCCTTGGTTTTGGCCATGTGTCCTTTATACTAGTTCCTGAAAACCCTTCTCCCTGCTGTCCCCTCCTCCCCTCCCCTCCGGCTATTGTTTTGTTTCTTCTTTTTAAATGTTGGCATTTGCAGCTATACATTTCCTTCTGCTTTGACCAAATTCCATTAATTTTGGTATATTGTATTTTGTTTTCATTAATCTGAACTTATTTTGTAATTTGCATCGTGAATTTTTTCTTTGAGGCAATGGTTATTTAGTAGTGTTGTTTAATTTTAACATATTTGTATATTTTTTCAAGTTTCACTTTGTTATTGATTTTCAATCTCATTCCCTGTGGTCGGAGGACATACTTAGTATGATTTTAATCTTCATAAATGTACTGACTTATTTTGTGGCCTAATGTATGGTTTATGTTGGAGAATCTTTAATGTGCATTTGAGAAAAACATGTAGTGTGCTGTTTTGGATGTTACTATTTTGTAAATGTTTATTAGGTCTTTTTGGTTTATAGTGTTACTCAAGTCTTGTATTTCCTCATTGATCTGTCAAGTCTTCCCATCAATTCTTGAAAATGGACTATGAAAGTCTATACTCCATTATACTATCACTTTAGAACTGCCTTTACCTACTCTCAATTCTATTTTTGGCATATATTTTGAACTCTTTTTTGGTTCGTATATAAAGTGTGTATATATTTACAATAGATATATTGATGGATTGACCTTTTCAACATTGTATAATACCCTTTTTATCTCGACAATTTTTGTGTGAAAATCTACCATGTCTGACATTTAGAGAGCTACTCTAGCTGTCAACTGGTTACTGTTTCCATGGAGTAGTTCCATTTCCCATAATTCTCAGGTGTTGGACCAAGGGAGGTCGTTCCCAGAAGGCCTTACGGTGGGCGTGACGCACAGCTCGTCTCCATGACGTGTCACGCGGTTGCCTCGCGAGCGTTCGAGAGGTGAGATAGTCGGCTGTGGTTTTTGTGAGGAAAAGAGGTTCGAGGGAGGAAAGAGGCCTAAGAGGCGGCCAGGACTGGGCTAGGACTGAACTAAGACTGAACAGATAGTTGAGGAGTGTACGTATTGGTGGCCGCAGCCTTTGCGGGTGGTTGCGGCAGGTACATCGTTGCCTGTGAGGCAGTTGGTCAAGTAAGCTACGATGGCCTCGAATTCGGACTATGCGGCGTATGCCAGCGGGTTCCGCCATGACGAGGTGATCAGTTTCATCAATAATGAAGTCCTCAGTAATGGCGGTGGCCCAGATTTCTACACTACCTTCCGCTCACAGACATGGAGTGAGATAGAGGACCGGCTTCAGGCCGTCCTGAATGACCCTGAGTTGCCAAACACCATCAAGCGGGCCTGTACTTGGAGTGCGCTGACCCTGGGCATACGTGTCGGTGCGAGGCAGCGTGAACAGCTGGTATACCAGATTCAGCAGTTGCAGGATCGGGTGGAGGAGCTTGAGGGGGCTTCCTGGGCTCTGGGTCCCGAGTTACAGAGGCTGCGCAAAGAGCGTGATGAGATGGCCTCACAGCTGCGCTTTACACAGGCCGCCCAGCAGCAGGCACTGAATGAGCGTGATATACTTTATGGGTGGCTGCTCCAGACTGAGACACTGGCCAAAATGACCTTGTTGGCCCATGGAATAGTGCCTGGGTCTCAACCTGTGCAACTTGGGGCCATGGTATGGCCCCTGAGTGAAGAACAGCACAGAAATGTGGAGGCCTTGGGGATGCCTGGCTGTCCCTGGGCCCAGTCCATGCAACCGCTTCTGCCAGTGCCATACCCATTTCCATTTTACCCACCATTCCCAATGGGATTCCCATCCTTGCAACCTCTGCCACCACCACCTGTATTCATGAAAGCAGTGGGGGCAGTAATCCCACCTAAAATGCCTCCCCTGGGGAATAATCCCCCTGGCCCGCAGGCCGTAGTGGGGACCCAGGAGGAGATGGCCCCACTGGGGGAACAGAGGAACCAAAGCCACAAGAAAGGTCCTGAGATCCTCCAGGACACAGTCCCCATAGGGGACATCAACAGCCTTAGCCAACAAGATCCAGAGAAGCCCCAGGGGATGGTCAACCTGAGCGGCAATAAGAATCACACCCAGGAAGATGGTGCAGTGGGGCTGCAGGAAATGGTCCCCACTGGGGATAGCTACAGCCAGAGCCAAGAACAACATCTAGGGAGGCCCCATGGCATGGCTACCATGGGTGACAGGAACAAAAGCCACAGCCAAGAAAAAGATCCAGAGGTGCCCCAGGGGACTGTCCCCTTGGGGGGTAGCCAGAGCCAGGAAGGTGATCCAGAGAGGCCCCAGGTGACTCACCTGAGGGGCAGTAGGAGCCTTGATGTAAAACAAAATCCAAGGAAACAACGGCCTCAAGGGCAGAGGTTTTGGCAATCAAAAGAGAGAAGAGCCTTAGCTTCCCAGCTCCAGAAGATGTCTGCTCCACGCGACTGGGACTGTCCTTGGTGTAAAATGATGAATTTCTCATGGCGCAAGGCCTGCTTTAGATGCAGGATAGTCTACATACCGGGTGAGCGGGGAGACGTGAACCCAGGACAAGCTCATTAATTTCAGGATGGTAAGTAAGAATGGAAACACTCTAAAAAAACCCCAAATTCTTAAGACTCCCTTCTGATAAAAAAACATAACTTATTTCACAGAAATTTTGAAACCAAAATTATCATAGAAAAAAATTAAATAAAATAATCCATTATTCCATTACCCAAAGTAACAACTTTTTATCATGATGGGTACACATACACAAATACATATGTATTTATATATTTTTCTTTAACTTATTTAGTTTAACTTAAATTTATTGGGGTAACATTGGTTAACAATCTTTTTTAAAAATGAACTTGAACAAAGATGGACTGCTTTTGAGTATCACACTCTTTATTTTTTCTTTAATTTTGTTTATTTACTTTTAGAGAGGGGAAGGGAGGGAGAAAGAGGGTGAGAAACATCAGTGTGTGGTTGCCTCTCGAGTGCCCCTTACTGGGGACCTGGCCTGCAACGCAGGCATGTGATCTGACTGGGAATTGAACCAGCGACCCTTTGGTTCTCAATCCACTGAGCCACACCAGCCAGGGTGAGTATCACACTCTTTGAATAGAGGATTTCTCCTAATTGCCTTTAAGTTTACAGGTGGTGGATTCTGGATGCTGATGCTAATTGGTTGGCACCTGGAGACACTGAAGCCATGAAGCCTTTACTCTCCTTTCCACTCCTTTCTGTTTTCTTACTGACTTCCTTCTCCTGAAAATACCATGTCTTTGGCTAGAAACAGCCATGTGTTTTTTAGAGTTATACACTACATTGAATTTTAGGAGGGCTGCTTTTCCTTGAAAATGCTATTGTTACTTTGTAAACTACTGCAGCATTCATGTTTGCTTCTTGTCTTTTTAAAGTTTTATAGGTAAAGGACTGTTTTTGTGTTTCTGAGTGTCACGGAGTTTGGAACTTGCTTGATAAAGAAGCTGAACCTGTCCCAGGAGAAGATTTCCCAAGAGCCTAAAGAAATCACACCAGCCAAGAAGAGTGAAAAGTGAGGGAAGAAGAGATACTTTGGCATTCATCAAGGGGGAGGGGGAGAACAAAATGATTTTTGTTAGAATTTAATTTCTCTGTTGGGACAAGGAATTAATTCATAAGATTGCAGTGTTAAATTCCACAGATAGCAAATTTGACAAATTTCATGAAATTTGTTACACAAAGTCATTCTCTAGTATGTGTTTGGAACTAGACATGTATTAAATATCTGGTGCACACGTTATAACCTTATTTGGTGAGTTTGGTTAGATTACAGGAGTGAGCATAATTTGAGATATAAAATAAATCAGAGGTGACTTCTTTGCCTTGCATGTAATACGACCTTCGGGTAAACCCAACTGAAATAATATCCAGATAGTTTTGCAGTTTTGAGAGCAACATCAAATAGACTTTCATGAACGGACTTGAGTAACATAACTGCTCATCTTGTTGGTCGCAGGTGAGACAAATGAGCAGTGGCAAATATTGGGAAAGTGGCGTCACA
>PVKM010020847.1:0-23049 GCA_004027735.1 Carollia perspicillata
CCAGTGGACAGCTATAGATCATGTCAGAGTACCAGCACCCTGCCCCTGCACAGCTGATCCTCCACAGAGGTCAGAGGTTGGTGGTCAGTGGTCACAGCCAGTCCTTGCAGCTGACTGGCCTGGGTAAATCCCTTCCATTGACCTGCCAAAAGCAGTCAAGGCTCAACTACAGAATGAGGGTTTACTCAGCCAACATGAAGGGAGCACCTCAAGTACCTAGCTTGGCTGATAGGGGAGGCTGTGCCACTGGACCTTACAGGATACCTACTATATTAAGTCACCCTACCAAGACATGGAGTCAGAGAAGCTCTACCTGATACATAGAAACAAGCATAGGGAGGCTGCCAAAATGAGGTGACAAAGAAAAATGTTCTAAATGAAAGAACAGATCAAAACTCCAGAAAAAGAGCTAAAAGAAATGGAGATAAGCAATCTATCAGATGCAGAGTTCAAAACACTGGTTATAAGGATGCTCAAGGAACTTAGTGAGGACTTCAACAGCATAAAAAAGACCCAATTAAAAGCAAAGGATACACTATTGAAATAAAGAACAATTTACAGGGAAACAACAGTAGAGTGGATGTAGCCAACAATCAAATCAATGATTTGGAACGTAAGGAAGCAAAAAACAACCAATCAAAACAACAGGAAGAAAAAAGAATCTAGAAAAATGATGATAGTGTAAGCAGACTCTGGGACAACTTCAAGAGGTCCAACATTCTCATCATAGGGGTGCCAGGAGGAGAAGAGAAAGAACAAGAAATTGGAAATCTATCTGAAAAAATAATGAAAGAAAACTTCCCTAACTTGGTGAAGGACATAGACATGCGAGTCCAATAAGCACAGAGTTCTAAACAAGAAAGATGCAAAGAGACCCACTCCAAGACACATCATAATTAAATTGCCAAAGGTTAAAGATAAAGAGAGAATGTTAAAATCAGAAGAGAAAAGAAGTTAGTTACCTACAGAGGAGTTCCCATAACACTGTCAGCTGATTTCTCAAAAGAAACTTTGCAGGCTATACAGAATTGGCAAGAAATATTTAAAATCATGTAAAGCTGGGATCTACAGCCACAATTGCTCTACCCAGCAAAAATATCACTTAGAATTGAAGGGCAGATAAAGAGCTTTCCAGACAAGAAAAAACTGAAAAAGTTCATCATCACAAAACCTTTATTATAGGAAATGTTCAAGGGACTTATCTATGAAAAAGATTAATACTATGAACAATAAAATGGCAATAAACATATATCTATCAACAGTTGAATCTAAAAACAAACTAAGCAAACAAGAGGAACAGAGACAGAATCATCAATATGGAGAGCATTTCGATGGTTGCCAGATGGGAGGGAGGTATAGAGGAATGGGTGAAGAGGTGAGGGGATTAAGAAGTACAAATAGATAGTTACAGAATAGCCATGGAGATGTACAGCACAATATAGGAAATGGAGTAGCCAAAGAACCTATGCATGACCCATGGACATGAACAATCATGTGGGGATTGCCTGAGGGAGTGTGGGTTCTAGGTGGAGGGATTAAAGGGGTAAATTTTGGAGCAACTGTAATAGCATAATCAATAAAATATAATTTTAAAAAGAGTGGAACATTCATAGAGAGATAGTGACAGGCCTTGAATGCCTCACTAGTAGGTTTGGACTTTATTCTCTAGGTCACAGGAAACATTGCTAAGTATGGGAGGGGTATGGCAAGCATTATGTTTTAGGAGAAGTAGTCTGGAGTATGTTCTAATGACAATTGTTGGGGTGGGGTGGAAGAGAAAGCAGCTAGAACATTTAGAAGACCATCCATGGGTATGATTAAGTGTTGGTAGATACTAGAAGTAGTACAAAAAATAAGTTAAAAAATAAGTCCTTTACTTAAGAGAGTAAACCACTACATAGTGTAATGAATTTTGGGTCATTGCAACATTTTTGTAGTAAGAGCCAACATAATCTCTTATCTCTTTTGTTTTTTTATCCTTCATAACAACTTGAGGTAGATCTTATCCATCTGCATTTTCCAGATTGAAAAGGAAAAATGAGGCTCAGAAAAACTGAATATCATGTGTAAGGCCACACGGCTAGCAAGTAATGAAGCCTGGGTTTGAGCTGTCAATCCAGAGTGACTCAAGAGTCTGACCTCTCAGGACATTCTGCGTCAGAGCTAAGTTTATAGATGGTCTCATATGTCCATGTGTGAACCATCTATTTATGGGTCACCCAGAGAAAATGTGTAATATCAGGCTGACTTCACCCTGCCACCCAGCACGTTCCTGGAGTACCTCCCAGCTGGTGTCTACTGAGGGAACAAAAGCTCACTTCAATATTAGCCCAAGTCAAACCTAATTAGAAAGGCAAATCCACTCTCAGCCTTCCCAGCCCCAAATTGGTGGTACATGCCAAGCAGTAACTTTCCTGTGTTTTCTGCTACTTTGGTTTCTCAGTTCTAGTTCTGATCACCCTGGGTGATGCTCTGTCTAAAAATGGACCCATTTTCTTATTTTGCTTCAAGGTGAAAAACCTTCATGAATTATCAAATAATAGTTATATCTTTTACCTTGCACTGGAGCTACTGCATCAGAAAATTTGATGCACTGAATTGAAAGACATCCAGTGAATGCATAATTTCTGTCAAGCTACAGGGAATAGAGGTGATGAAAGCAGGGTCCCTACACTCCAGGAGGTACAATCTAGAAGGTAACATATGATTTGTATTGAAATAACTGTTTTGTTATCCCTGATACTAACTCAGGCCATCTGAGGGCTACTTGATATTAAGTGTTGCCAAAGTACCTGGTGTAGACCAGGATTGTACAGCCTTGGCTCTGTTGATATTTTGGGCTGGACAGTTCTTTGTTGTGGGGGGCCATCCTGTGCATTGTAGAATGTTTAGTAGCATCTCTGATCTCTACCCAGTAGCAGCACAACCCTTCCCCCCAAGTTGTGACAGACAAAACTATCTCCGGACATTGTCAAATGTCTCCATGGGGCCCACATTGACAAGTATGGGTTCATCTACGCAATCCCTGTTCTCAGAGGCTACCATCACTATCATTTTGGCTAATATTATATGACACTGACCTCCTTAAATGCAGCCAGTCATCTTACTATGGAAAGAAGGCAGCTATTTACTGATAACTGATGAGGGCCAAGCACACCTAGTCAACTTTTCATACGCAATACCAGATTTAATCCTCATTAAAAGCCACAGCTGTATTCCCATTTTACTGGTTAGGAAACTGAGGTTCAGACAAATGAAGTGACTTTCTCCCTCCAAGGTTCCAGTGTTCATACAAGGTGGAGTCTACATTCAAGCCTAAGTCTGTCTGGCTCCAGAGGAAAGACATGTCCCTACTTCTCATAAGTCTCTCTACCTCGCACTCACAGAAGGTACAACCTACAGTTTTACCCCAAGTAAACCTGCAAAATGGGTTCTTTGGGCCAAGTATCCACAGCTCTGCCTTGAGCATCCTCCACTTCACTCCCCCTCCCAGCCCCTGCCCCAGCTTCCACAACTCTTCCAGCCCATTGAAGGGGGTCAGTTCTCTGTTTCAACAGCCTCCTGGGCTCTGCATACCCCATTCCAACCCAAATAAGTATGTGGGTGTTTGGTGAGTGTTTTTTCTCGCTGGGAGGCCCCGCACATCAGAGTGTGGATTTTGGTTTCAAGTCTTTCCTACCTTTTGGCCAACTCTTCTCTCACCTACTGCACTGGGCAGTCCCGCCTCCCTCCAGCCTTGCTCTTTGCCAAACCCTGACTCTGGCTGGGAAACAGAAGGCTGCATGCTGCCCTCCTTGGATGTCGCCCTCTTTGGGTTCCATGAATAAGCCAGCAGGAATGCTTCAAGAAAGCAAAGCCATCATTTTTCCACCAAAGGGGAAAAAAATACACTTTCATGGTTGTGCCCAAGTGAAAACACCCCAGGCCTCCTGCGTGGTTTGGTCCCTGGGCTCAAAATGAGCACCAAATAGGACTTCAGAGGTGAAATCACTCTGTCTTTCAATTCCTCTGTGTTTACCACTGGGACTTTGGGGGAGAAGGCCGGACTCAGATGCAAAAGTGGTTTTTAACCAACAGTCATCACCCACATCAATGGGAATTAAACACACATAAAAATGAATAAAAAGGCAGCAAGTGGCCTTAATACGGAAGAGACAAGTCTTCTCACCACAAAATCCTTGTCATTTAATTACAAATGAGAGTCCATTAGGGGCTCTGCTTCCTGTCTGGGCCTGAGGGCTAAGAGGTCCAGGAAATCAGCCTGTGTTGCTGTCAACACATCTCCTGACCCTTTGATTGATTCTTCAAGCACAAAAGCTCCCAAGGACAGTGTGGAATCTTTGAGCAACCAAAGGGAAGCGAAGGAGTGTGTACATGTGGATGCTGGTGCTCCTGTAGAAACTGGGATATTTGTGAACACCCCACTCCACACCATCAAAGTGGAAGACAGGATGTGACCAGACTCAGAGGAGAACTTGATTGAGCATTCAAAATCATTGAAGCAGGTTGTAAAATACACATTGTCCTAAGCTTTAAAAAATATGAGTTAAAAACAATTCAGGAGCCGAGGAGTATAATAGAAAGAACATTGACTTGAAAAATCAGTAAAACTAATTAGCATGCCTCACTAATCACCAGTTGACTAAACAGTGGTCTATAATTGAAGAAAGCAGTTGGAAAAGTTTATTCAGAATAAAGGAGATTTAAAAGCTATTTAACTGAAAATGGTCTTGGTAGCTCCAAAATTTTATTTACTTTTTGAAACACTGAATTATGGTGTTATAAACACTTGAGCAAATCTTACCTGATGAATTTAAGGCATCCAAGCCCAAACCAAAGGGCCATTCTCTGCAAAAGATAACATGGAGGTGCAGAAGAACTTATTTATCCCAGAGCATACGAAGAAGTGGCAAACTGAGAATTTCAACCCCACTCTCTGTCTGACCTTTGCCCTTTCCTTGTTGTCAGGTGAGGAAAAGTATGCAGTGTTCATCATACCTTTCAGAACTGTGAGGACTCACCTGGGCACTGCCAGTTCTAATACTGAGTGTGGACTGCAAGTTCATTACTCAGGTGAGAATGCTAAACATCATTTGGGTTTGCCATCCTCAGTTGAGTGCTCAGATGATTTCACAGAAGCCTGTAAGTACCCCTTTCCTAATTGAATTTATCAGAAGCAAATGGCATCAAGCCGGAAGTTCACCTTTTCTGTGTGAGCCAGAAAAATGACCGAACTCAGGTTGAGAACTAAGCTCAGCTCTTGACTCTCAGTTCCTGCTGGGTGGCCACCAGAACCACAGCTATGCACGGCCCCAGGGTTACCATTCCCTTCCTATTCCATGTCTGGGAGCCCAAATCTGGGGAATTCCATTTGTATGGACTACAGTGGAGATGGTTGTAAAGTGTAGAATTCCAGATCACTCCAAGCAAGTCAGCAAACCTTTATAAGTCTGGGTTTCCTCCTTGAGGGCAAGAATGATCTTGTCCACTTTGTGAGTATTAAATGAGAAAATGAGTATAAACTTCCTAGAATAAAGTCGTCTGTCTATCTATCGCCTGACCCAGCACCTGGACCTTTGCTGCTTTATGGATATAAAGGTGATTTCAATCGAATTGAAATAATGCATCATTCTTTAAAAATAAATAAACAATTAATCTAGTAAACAACCTCTTTCTTGTGGGCTTTTGAGGTACTAGGACAGAGCTGTGGGAATAATCGCACAGGTGGGGCACTGCAGTGGGTGGCTCCGGAATCTAACGCACAGAATGAGAGCTGTCTTTTTGGACAGAAAGCACGGTTGTGGCTGGCGAAGGGGGTGAGAAGTACTAAACAGGCAGTCAGGGTGGTGATGGAATCCGAAGTTCGAGTTCTTCTCAAACCCTTCTCTAGAGCTTGAGCAAGAAGGAGCTTTAGGGAAAACTCTACCCCATCGGTCTTTTCATGAAGGTGAGACCTTACCCCTAGGCTGGCTTTTAGTGTTGTTGGGACGAGTGTCCTCCAACACACTCACATTCCCAGGATGTGCTTGATGTTACCCTGCACGCAAGCTGAATGCTCCTTATGGAGCTAAGAAGCCAGCTCCAAGAAGTGAGAAGGAGGGCTGGAGATTAAGATGGATTTTACAAAGGCTATGCCTCATCTGGAGCTGGTAATTCGGGAGATGGCCCCTGGGGAGGACAGTCCTGTTTTAACCCTATTAGGCTGCAGAAGTTAATGCTAAAGAGGAATCAAAGCAAGCAAGATGCCTTTTGTGTCACAAGAGGAAGACAAGTGGGTTCTCCACTGAGTCCTAATGGAAGCCTTCCATTAACCAGCTCATTAACACATGAAGAAGGCCCAGGGGCCCCACTGCAGCAATTGTCCAGCTTGCTGTGTCTCAAAGCATGCCCCTGTCTTTTTTACTAAGCACCCTAAAACGAATCCTACCGCTTACTTTGGCGACTGGCCCTGTGATAGCAGTATCTTTTATTTGTACACCACTTGGAAGTTTACAACAAGTTTTCCCATGATGGATGAAGTGAAGCTAGAAGGGAAGCAGCTAGCACATGCTGCATTACTGCTGTGTGCAGGGACTGTATTAGAGGATTTGCAGATGGCTCATTTGACCCACGTCCATCTGGGAGGAAGTATCATTATGACTCTCATTTTAGAGATGCGGAATATGAGTAACAGAGTGTGGTAAGTTGCCCTGATTCACATGGTTTTTTAGAAAGAGATTCTGGATTGGAGCTCAGGTCTCTTTCCACTACAGCACACTGCTGTCCATCTGTAGTATCATTAAATCCTTTGGTAGCTTTACAAAGTAGAGCTTATTCGCTGTATTTGTCCATTGAGAAAGCTAGGACCCAGAAAGCTCTCCCAGGTCACATTGTGGGGAAGCCTAGGACTCGAATCCAGGTTTTCTGACCCCCAATACTAGGCTCATTTCATTCCACTGCAGATGTTCTGACATATTACCAGACACCTGGGCATAGAGCAGAGAGTTCCCCAATACTACCTGCATGACTGTTTGTACACACGTTCACACACACACTCACACACACAGAAAGGAACATCCTACTTTGAGACACTCAGAAGACAAGACACTACCAATAAAATTGATGGCTAGACTCCAAAGTTTTTGCAATCTTTTGAAACGGTAGGTTAGCAGGGCCATTCCCCAAAACAAGGTCGAGCTGATGGCAGCAAGTGCAGAGCTCTTGTCCAGTGTACTTACGTCCTTCTCATGAAGTGCAGTGCTTTCCACTGAGCTCAGTGGCTTGCACCACTAGCTGAAGGCAGTGGAAATGGAAGTCGGGCATGGGCCAGGCCCTCTGTGGGCTAGAGCCAGGATCCCAGTTATAACCTCAGCAAGCAGAGATCCCTTGGCCATGCTCTTGGAAGGGGAGCCAGGCACAAGGAAGGTGATCCGTGGCCACAGAACCCACAGATGTCACTCTCCACATCATCCTCTGTCCAACGCAGAGGGGACAGTCCATTCTGTGCTGTCATTTCCCTCTTGGGGAAGCTGTTGTCCCATATTCTATCAGTTCACACATGGGACTTCTCTACATGGTGGGTATATTTTAAAGTCTCTCGAGTAATACAGCGCTCAAGAAAGAAGTGGAAGCAAAGCTTTGTCATTGTAAAGAGCCCCGATTTTGTTGTTGGAGAGGCCTGCATTCAAACCCCTTCTTTCTCCTCTATATGCTGTGCACATATAACCTCAGGCAGATAAATGTAGCTTCTCTAGCCACAGAAACTTTTCCTTAAAACTGAGATGCTATTCTAGAACCTATAGAGTGTTACAAAAATTTTTTTGAAATAATATTAAAGAGACCCAATAATAAGGGCTTAAAATAGTCTTCTTTGTAACTGTTTCATGGCAACTCTGCCAAGTACCTGTGACTATGCTGATTTTAGAGATGGGGATCAACACCAAGATACTGCTCACTTTAAGACTGGACTTCCAGAAAGCATCACTTAAGAGCCATGCATGGCTGCTCATGGGAGATGGTGTTGGTGGCAAGGCCATGGGAGACAAGAGGAAGAAGACAGTAACATCTGAAAGAAAACAGGGACTGAAACATACTACAAGGTGTCTATAGTCCCAATACTGGCCAGAGGCAGAACTTATAAAGGAAAGTTGTCATAATTAATATTTATTTATCAAGATGACTTAAGACCGGAACTCAGTGTGAAAGAGACACTGGCCAGGTGCCTGGGGATGGTGAGGCAAGAGAGAGAGCAGAACAAATATTCACTGAGCATTTACTATGTAAGTGTCTATGCTAGGGCCTTTAGTTTCATTATCATATTTAATTCTATAAGGGTAATAAGACTACTAATTGCTCTCCTCATTCATATTCCCTCTGAAGCTTACTGTTGCCATATGACCAAGTTCTGTCACAAGGAAAATGAACTTAACTTATATTTGCTACTCCTTCATCACCCTCTTAAAAGGAAATGGCTTGCCTTTCCCATTTTCTTCTTCCTCCGTCCCATGAACTGCAACGTGGATATGGTATTGGTGTCCCAGCTTTGCTTATGTGAACAAAGACCACACCCTTAGGCAGAGGATCTCAACCAGGGGTGATTTTGTCCACCCTGGAAAATGCTGGCAGTCTCCAGAAACACTTTGAGTTGTCACAGCTGGGGAGAGGATGCTACTAGCATCTCATAAATAGAGACCAGGGATGCTGCTAAACATCCTGCAAGTGATGAGAACGTCTCCCCACCCCCACTCTGCCTCCTCTATCATAGTGTGTCTACTCTGTGTGCAAACAGCATCTTCCCATTCAGACATGGTCTCTGAAGCCTGTTATCTGACTGTCCGGCTCATTTTCCCCTTCATATAGAGTAGCTCTAAGTATGCAGAGTTGACATAGTTTCCAGCCTGACAGCGATGTGTGTCACTGCCTTTAGAGGAACAATGTCAGCCCATGGTTTTTCCTTTTCACCTCCTGTAACTTACATGTCATCACAGGAAGTGGGATGATTAACGTTGACCAGGGTAGGGTCTCCCACTCAGTGGGTGTGACCACTGGAGTCTTGAGGTAACATGAAACCTACAGAATCACAGGACTCTCCGCTGGCCTCATGATGCCAACCTTCATCACACAGCACAGTGTGGGGTCTAGGAATGATTTTACATGAGTCAGTTCTCACAGGGTTTGTGTCACTGTAGTAACACACAAAGTAATGTCTTTCATAATCCTTTCCTCACATAGCTCTATTCTGTCTTTGACAACCCTCCTCTTAAAATAGGATGTAGGACATTACCCATAGCACCAGAAGAAGCCAGCCCATAAATTCATCTCCTTTCAATCAGGGGTTTCATCCAGTGACCTGATCTTCACTGGGCTTCTTAGTATCTTGTGATATGTGACACCTTCTATTAGCAGTGGAACGGTCCCCAGGTGCATAAGTCACCTGTCATCTCAGCTCCAAGATACCGCTCAGATTTGCATGGGCCCTTCCCAAGGCCCATGCACCAACACTACATACATTCTATGAATATGAATCAGACTATTTAATTCAACCATGATAGGAGTCATCTAAATGCTCTAAAATAAAATAGAAAATCGGGATGCCACAGGATTGCAATTTAAGCAAGCCAAAGCCATATTTTAAGGGACAAGGAAGGAAAGAACACAAACAAGGTGTGGAGAACTCCCATAGCGTGTGCTGGAGGCTCCACAGAGGAGTGCTTGGAGAAGGGCAGACGGGGCAGAGGGAGAGAGAAGATCCTCTCTGTCTCAGAGGAAAATACAACAGAACAAAACTACAGCCATAAGACTGTATAATGCTAATGAACTGTAATTTTAGGGTTTATAAAAGACTTTCACACTCCTGATCTCAATTAATCTTCAAAACAACCATATGAGGAAGGCATTCTTGTGATCCCCCTTTTTAATGGCACAAGTGAGAAGACAAATGTTATGTGGTGGGTGGTTCCTAGGTACGTACCATTAGCATAATCCGGATTCAGCCAGTGTGCTGTTGAGATCCCTTCGAGAGAAGGAGTGTCCAATGTTCTGCATGGTGCCTGCTTCTCTGTGCCACTCCCCACTTGGGTCTCAGCTGCCCTATTCTCAGGTCACCACCTGGAACTCCAGAACCTACTTTCTCTTTCTATGACACTTGTAACGATTGTTTGTATACCCTGAGGAAAAACAGGTAGAGGCAATGGCAGTACATGTGAAACAGGTCACCACTCTTTATACCTCCAGGTCCTTTAACACACAAGGTTATATAGGTCCTATTAGGCTGTGCTGAAGGTTTGGAGAAATAGCCCATCTTGCATTATTTTTAACAATCACATAAGAATATTAGCCATGTTTTTTATCTCCTGAAAGTTCTTCATGACACAGTCATGAGAAATTTCTCATTACTTTTCCCCACTGGTTCAAGGCTCCCCAATGCATTGTCTGGCCTCCTTCTTATGTTCTCATCTTTGTACCACACTGGGGACAACCCGCATGGTTACCTGTAAAACCTACCTACAGGCTATTGCAGTTTACCACAGCACGAAGAGTTCTAACAAATATTACAGGGATGCAGAGTAGATGAGTGGTCCCAGGCAATAGTGTTCATGGAGAAAATGAGTTGGAGACCCAAAGCTTAAAACTACCCAAGAGGTATTAGCAAATCCTGATGCTATATTGGGCATCACTTATTTTTCCCAACTCAGGTAAAAGGACTAAAGTGACTGAGTCACCGAAAAATAAGAAAACTTCATGGGGAGAGAAGATTCCATGAGGCCTGTGTAGACAGCCAGAATCCACACACAACTGAAAGGTCAGACTGTCGTGTCTCTTCTTTTCAAGATGCCCTTCTTTCATGGGGATGTTTGTGCTGCTTTCTCAAGCTCTGCTAAGATTGTTGGTAAAGAACACTGTTGGGTCGTATCTCTCAGAAATCGTTTTGGCAAATGAGAAAAATTCAATCTTCCTCAAAAATAATCTTCCTACTTTTGTTAAAGAAAGAAAAATAGTAGGTGAGACAAACTGATTTAATAAGTTAGCAATAATGAGGCATACTTTGAACTCAAGCCTGTTTTATTCAAAATCTCACTGATACTCCTTCCTGATTCTCAAGGATATGCCAGAAAACTCTGTACCTACTTTGGCATCGGAAATATCTTTATATCATTAGCCCAGAAATAACAGTGTCAGGGAATGGTTTCTTGAGCCAACTGTTATTAGAAGTTGGAAAAAAATATTTGACCAGTTTAGGGCATATTCAAACCACTGCAAATCTGTGTTTTAAATTCTTATGATTTTGTATTGGTTGACTTCTGGCAAAATGAAACTTTTTGTTCTAAAACTAAAGATGTGTGTTGGTATGCACACACATGCCTGCACATATGTACCTGTACCTTAAAGAACATCTTAGGCATCGAAGTATTTTTATCTGCTACATACAGATAAATTGGAAGCATATAAAATAAATTTCTAAGAAGTAGGTTCAAGAAGCAGGATCAGAGCTCAGGCATTCCAAACAGTAGCCTTGCACTCAGCCATTCACTTTTCTGGAAAGCCTCTTTGCCTGCGTGCATACAAATCATTTTTTACTGTTGAATCATTAGTATAAATTCCCAAGCATTTGTTCATAGACCCATGGTGAGTAATTAACAAGTAGCATTGGTGTTGTGGTTTGTTGATTCAATGGCTATCCATGTTATAAAGTTGTTGACAAAGGCTGACAAAATATTAAACTTTGCCTTTCAAAGGTTAATTGTTTATTTTTAACAACCCCTTGAAAATGATAATGACTAACACTTATTGAGTATGTATTATGTGTCAGGTACTATGTTAAGGACTTTAGATAAATTTTCCTATCCCATAACAACTTTATGAGATAGCAATGAGAAATCTCTTGTGACTGGGTGATAAAGAACTTTTTTTGGGGGGAAACATGGCTAATATTCACAATTTTTCCCATTTTAATGATGAGAAGATAGAAGCATGGGTGTATAACCTATAGGTAGTGAAGTTGGGAGACCTTCTGCTTAACCACCAACTTGATGAGTTAAGAATTTTAAGGAGAGTCTTTATATTTCAGATAATTTATGTTAAAAACAGAGAATCAATACAAATCCAAAGGTACGTGCTCATGATTTTCTGAGTGGCATAAGTACTGGATTAAATTTCATGAAAATTGTGTTACTCTTGCTGTATTGATTAATGTGTTGACTTGGCAGAAATGTTTGGGAAGACTATCCCTAGAGATTATCCTAAGAGTTCCTGGTGAGAAATAGAAATACCATGCATCTACTGAGGAACACCCCAATTTTTTCTCAACCCCAGATCTCTTCCTCTGTGTTCCAAACATGTGCATCATCGAACTTTCTACTGTGACATTTCCACTTGGATGCCTAATTGGCATATCAAATTTAGTTTGTCCAAAATAAAACTTGTATTTCCCTCCACAACTGGTTCCCTCCCTTCCTTCCTTCCACCCTCCCTTCCTTCCTTTCTTTGAACCCTCCCTCCCTCCCTCCCTCCCTTCCTTCCTTCCTTCCCTCCTTCCTTCCTTTCTTTTTTCTCAAGCATTTAATACCACCACTTAGGTGGTCATCCAAAAACTTGCAGTTAACCTTAATTCCACTCTCTTTTTATGCTTTCACATCCAATTTGTATGTCATGAAGGTCCTAATCTTAAAAGTATTACAAAACTGTCCATTTGTCTCCCTATCATTCCAAAACAATTTCATCCTTCTCATAAACTATGTAAAAGTTGCCTACCTGGTCTCCCTCATTCCCTGCCAGTCAGTGTGGGGATTAAATAAAAGCAAAGCTCAGAATATTACTGCTAATGAATTTTCCCCCGTAGAAAGTTCCTCAAAGGCTTAAATGAAGAGAGAAGAGATAAGATCCACAGAATAGTGAATCTAACCCTGGAGAGTAACAAAGAAAAATCCCAAGATGACTACTGCTCATCAAATCTGGAGAGAAATCACTTTGGGACTGAGCAGGATAAATCTGGGAGGGATGGAACTAGCACAAAGAGAGAATAGGGAGATTTGATGGAATAGTGGAGCTAGAGGTCAAAGTACTTTAAGATTACAATAAGGGTACATAGTACAAGGTGGGGGGATTAGAAAAAGATGAGGGCAAATGGTTATAAAAGGAAAGCTGATCACAGCACATTACTTGGCTCTTCAGTAAATGGTAATTCGATGGTTAAAACAATGAGAACAAGGATGCCATTTAAATATTAGAATCAATGTATAGACAAGGGCTAGAGGGATCATTATAGTTACAGAACAGAATGAAAATAGAGTTAGTCGGCCATTTAAAATGTCAGTTTAGAGAAGAGAGACCTGGGATGTAGAAGTAGAGGATGACAGAATGTACAGGAGACTGGAAAAAATGGGTGACAACATCCTAGTCTCACCAAGTAAGGGGTCTAGTGATAATAGCTGTATCTGACATGACAAAGCAGTGAATATATAGCATCTAGTACAAATAACACCCCTATTTATTACAAAATCATAAGCATGTAATTCTGTATCATAACAATATCACACGCAAGCACGCCATATGACATTTTAGGTGAAATGTTCAAATTAAAACTATAAATTGTTATACCCATATTATTACCCTAACAACCACATTCGAGCAGGCCTTACTTTTGCTGGCCCCTATATTATGGAAACTTAAAAGTTAACTATTAGAAGGACTACAAATAGTGGTTAACTATTTTAGAGTTTTGGATGGCATTGGGCCTAATATAAGTAAGCTGAGTCCTCATTTATTATAGCAAGAGTTTAATAGATGACATCTACATTTAATAACTCAAAAGACAGTGTTATAAGCCTATTATTTAAAGACACAGATGTAACTGCAAGAGCTACACACTAAAAACAAAAGAGAAAAAAAGTGTTGCCATGGAGAAATAGAGTTAGGGCTAAAGAGATAGTTAGAAAACTATAGCATTTCAGTAGAGGCTCTCCTATAGTTTGTGAAGAGACATATCTGGAAATCTAGGCAGAAAAGGTGGGTTAATTCATTGATTTCAAGATGCACCAGAAATGTGCCCCACAATGAGATGAAAACACAGATATATTCCACAGAGAGAAAACAAACACTGGACAGACCTCCCCCTTGGGGACAGAAGATGAAACAGGAAAGAAGAAGGAGTCTTCGATTAGCTGTAATTTAGAACAAAGAGCTCGGGTATAGAAATGAAGGTGTTCTCCACCATGGTCACAGGGGTCCTAGCCCTCGTGGAGCACTTAGAAGAGTTGGTGAAAAAGCCAAACACGGCACAGACGGTAGGGGAGTAACGGGAGAGCTATGCACTTTAGCTTCAGACCAGGGTTCTGATCATATCTCTCCCTCTTACTGGCTCTGTGACCTTGGACAAGCTGCTCACCCTAATCATTTTGAGTCTCACTTTCATTCCTAAAACAGTGAACATCACACACATTTTACAGAGGTGCTTTGAAGATTAAATGAGGTCAGCAACACAGAGAACCCAATAACTGCCCACAGGTAAATGTTCCTATTCCTTTCTTCTTCATTCTTATAAAAGATTGCTAAGTTATTGTGACATAATAAATGAGTGAAAATCTGTCCTGAAAACCAAATAAACCCGAAGTAGGAATCAAGATGAGTACAAAAGCCATGTACCCAGATAATACCAAGCAGGTTGAAAGAGGGGATTGTAAATCAGTTCAAGATGATTTGAAGTCAAAGCAAGAAGTTTAACACCATTTGGAGACTGAAGACTATGGCCTACAGGGGTAGGACAATTGCTGGAAAGAAGCAAATCATATCCTGAGGACCCCCACACCTGGGACTAAAACCAGGCATGACAGATTCTAGGAGGAAACTGGCACTCCTTGCCAACCACATAGCACGTCATGGAAATGACTGAGAAGAGGAAGAGGGGGAGAGTTGGAGGCCATGGTATCTTACAAATGTCAGTGCTTCACACTGATAGGCATCTGGATGAAGGACTTGGCCAAGAATGAGAGGCATCTGTAATGACTACAAGAGCCAAAGGGCAGCGCGGGGGTGGGGTGGACAGAGTCAATAACGCTGTTGGGCCAAAAATGAATGAATCACAGGGTCGTCAGCGGAGGAGGATGCTCACAGAATCACAGTGATGGGTCTAGGCCAGTATCCTCCCAAGGAGCAGCAGCTGGGTGGCCATGCTCATGAAAATCAGGCAAAGTGATAGGGAAAAACAAATCCTATTCACATCCACCTGTGACGTGAGAGAATGTACCACCTGGCCCATTGTCATTATCATCATCACTACCCCCAGATGAATTACAATGGGAAATCGTGTCCTCGAGAGACAGAAGCAGGCTTCTGTTAAAGGCAACAGCCTTTAAAGAGTCTGAGGGTATGGGAATAGTTTGAACCAAGAAATGAAGATTAAAAAGAGCATCGTGGGAAAGTTCAAGCTTATATCTCCATCCATCAACAGAAAAAAGGGAAGTGATGCTCAGTGTTCAAATGTCTCCATGAAGGCGGCAGGAGAATGGGGTTCGAGGAGATGAAAGGAAGAGACAGGCCTCTCGGTACGCTGCCGGGGCACCTGGTGTACAGTCTTTCTGAGGGCAGCGGAGGAATTCTGGTCTCACTGCAGAACCAAGTGCGGTCTGGGGTAGTTAGTGGTAATATAGGTCTAACCATCTCTGTGAAATTTTGTTCTTAACTCAGGCTTCACATTCTTAGGAAAACCAATCCTGATCCCCCAATCTGGGTAAGTTTCTGACCCAGGAGAACATACAAGCTTCAAGAGAGGTCTCTGCATCAATGAAGTGAAGCATTTCATTCTTTCTCCTCAGGAGGCACTGATCAGCGTTGACCACAGAACGCTCTGGACTCCCAAAGTGAAACCATTGTCTCTGCAGACACAAAACTATTCTCCTTTGATGACAGAAGGAGCGATAGCCACACAGATTTTTCCACAAAAGGTAGAACAGAGGGGAGGCCTGTAATAACTCTTCCCTGAAGGTGGAATGTTTTGATGGTCAAATTATGCTGTCTGGGATATTTTTGAATTCCTCAGTTAAAAGGCTTTTTTTAGTTAACTGGGCCATTCTGGAAGGACACAGAGATGAGGTCACAAACCAGAAAGACAGACAGGTCTTCTTCTCTGGGATTCATCAAGCATCACGAAGGAGTTGACTCTAGTACTAAGAGAATATCCTGTTGCTAAGTAGGTCTTGGCCCTTCATAATTAAGAAAGGGATATTATGCAGAGTTGATGATCCAGGAACGTGGCTGGGGCTAGAGCTGTATTTGTTTGTATGACTCAGTACATCAAACATGTCTTAGCTAGGCCCATCCAAAAGAAGAAAGGAAATACACACACACACATACATACCACACCACACACACATACCCATCTCAAGAGGCCACCCACAGGCAGTGATGAATTTCCAAGACCCAAACTAACTGCCTTGGAATTCCATTAAAATGCTCTTTATTGCTAAAAGCTCGGGATGTGTGAATTGGGCGTCGCTCTGCTTCCCAATGTTGTTGAGAGAGAAGGATATTCCCAAGGACCAAGGGTGCTCAGCCAAGTCTGGAAAAGGTGCAGGCTGGTTATTGAAATAAAAGTCGTGTTATTCAGAAGTGGCTGCCTCTCAATCAGACTGGGATGATCCCTAGAACAATAAAAATATCCCAGATCTTTCGAGGTGCTGGGAATTGAGATGCATAAAGGACATCAAAGGGATAGAAAAGACATTATATACAAAAATTGAAAGGTATTGGGTCGGCCAAAAAGTTACTTTCCATACAATGGCTCTAGTAGTGCTTAGTTGTCTTTAACTTCATTCAAAACAATTATGCTAGATTACATTGTGACAACTGCCCTATCAGCGTGCATTTAGAAAAAAACATCAAAATTGGTGAATTTTTGTTCAACAGCTTTAATATTGAAGATGGTAGAATACACACAACATGTTTTGGCATATTATGCTTTATTATTTCAAGAAAGGTAAAAATGCAACTGAATGCAAACAAAGACTTGTGTAGTGTATGGAAAAGGTGCTATGACTAACTGAATGTGTCAAAAGTGGTTTGCAAAGTTTCCTGATACTACTGACATTTTGGCTAAATAATTCTTTGCTCTGAGACTGTCTTACGCATTGGAAGATGTTTAGCAGCACCCCTGGCTTCTACCCACTAGAAGCCAATAGTGGGAGACAGCTGTCATACTCAAAATATCCAAATCAATAAAATTATTGGTGAAAATGAAAAGTGTGCCTTTTATTCTACAGGAAAAAAACTCAACAAATTTTGGGCCAACCCAATATTAACATTTTTCACAAAAATAGTAGTAGACAATAATTACTGACTTCCAATATCTGAAAGGCTTATGAGAGTTGGAGGCTGAGTTATATGGCTGAGGTTCAAATCATGGACAGCCTAGACCCAGAAGACTAAGGTTAAGAGATACCTTCAGCATTGGGCAAAGGTGAAGAGTCAAAACACAGGGGAGCAGCCAGGAATCTGTTACTTGGAGCTCACAAAAATGCGAACCCCAAAATGAAACCCAAATGTTGAAGTCAGTAGCCCCCATTGCAAAGGGCAGTCAGGGACTAAGTTCAGTATATTTGTTGGGTGGCCATAAATCCCAGTTTCCCAAAGACCATCATCACATTTTCTCCCTATTGTCGCAACTCAGTTCAGCATTTGTTTCAGAGTTGTCATTTTTAACCAAGTGTTATTGTTAATATTTGCATTAAAAGAAGTTGGGATGGATTTGAAGAACTATACTAATGCTTCCAGCTTCTGTGAGGTTCTCATTTGTCAATGTTATGGGATGTATGGGCACCAAACATAGTCACAATTTAACCCACAATTATGTCTGAAAAACAACCAATCTCTCTCTTTCCCAGATTTGTTTGTTTGTTTGTTTCTCCAAAAGAAGATCCCGAGGAAATGATTCACATGCACGTAGCTTACTTTGGAGGTGAAGGAAAACACAAGTAGAGGAGTAGGAATGTGAAACAAGAGAGAGGAAATGCAGCAAATAAAGGGTGGAGAGTCAGAACAGCTGTCTCTGAGCAAATGAAGTGGAGCTCAGTGGAGCCGGGCAAACTCCAGGAGCCAGTGTAAAAGGCTTGTCTCCCAGTTTTCTCACGTGTGGTATGAGATAGCTGAGATGTTTATATTTCGATTTGTCATTAGTTGAGGACTTCCTCCAAAGAGCCTTAATTCCCTAATACAGTACTTGCACGCTGCACTACAGACATTAAACCAAACTTTGGCGATTAAAAAAAAAAACAAAACAAAAGAAACCTTCAGGAAGAGTAGTGCAGGTAAGTGCTGCTGTGTATCAAAGTGACAGAGGCAAAGGCTTATGGATTGGGCACCAAGAGCCTTTCACGTAGTCCTCCTCTTGCACAACTTACAACCAAATGATACTCATCATCTTTAACTTATAAAGCTGCTTTAAATTCTTTCCATCCTGAACCAGAAATTCTGCTTTAGTCTAGGTTGTTTGCCTAGACTGAGATGACTGAACTCCTGGTTCTACCTTGGACATGGCTGTTGTAGGATACAAGTATGGTTTCCACTGGACAAGGGCACCAGTGGGTGTCCCAGTGAATCCTCTGACTTCCAGCTATTGCTCTCCCTAGCCCTGTTGTGTAGTAACAACCCAATATTCTCAGGATAAGCAGGGCCAATTATCTCTGGCAGTAGAGTAGCTCATTATTTGCTTGTTGGTCTCTTGCCATGAAGAGCCCAAGACCACCAAATAAGAGCTGTGGCTTTAGTATTAATGAAATGCTATGTTCTCTTGTAGAAGCATCCACTCAATGGAAACTAGTAGCTTTAGGCTAGTGGCATCTAAAATTACGGAGTCAGGGAGCACAATTTATCCAAATGAGTCACAAGGAGCAATGCGGAGAGGAGTAACCCCTACTGCTACCATTTGGTTTCCAGACCTATAAGTATAAGGTGCTCAGCACCATAAAATGACTATTGGTTCAACATAAATACCACATCCTAAAGGACACCCCAACTCGGATGCCTTTAAAAAAAAATTCCAGGATTTTATCAGGCCAGTAGCTTCTGAATCATACAGCTTATGACAGGCTTAATGGGTCTCAGGATCACATGTCCTCGTGGGCCTCTTGATCAAAGTCACAAAGTTGGATCTGAGATCATTAAACTAGAGTGGCCCCCGGCTTTGTTTGCATGTGGCTTACAAGCAAAGAATGGTTTTTTAAGGATTGTTAAAAACAAAAACAAAAAAAGATGAACATGTGACAGAGACCACATGTGGTCCAATGGTTTAGAATATTTACTTTCTGGCTTTTTACAAAAAAAAAAAAAAAAAATAGCCAGCCACTGAACTGGACCACTAATTGCTAATTTTGGTTTAAGAAAAAGGCAGAAAAATTCTAATTTCTACTAAATTAAATCTCCTATGGAACCAATTCAAATATAACACAAATAGGTAGAAACTGCTCTTGTTGAAGGGATAGGAGATTTTAGTGGCTGGCTTAGAACCGGGATCTCTCAGCTTCCCTCCCATTCTCCTGACGACTACATACCTCTGCAGAACCTTTGGGCTCAACAGAACATGGTAGAAAACATTGAATGTAGAAGGTCTCTAAACTCTTCCAATATTAATATTCTGATACTGTTTTTCACAGTGGCCAGGGCTGCTAAAGAACACTCTGGCCTCCCAAGAGCTGACTTTTATTCAGTAATCTAGTCCAGTAATCATTAACATGTCCCGAGGGCATGAACAACCACAGAGCTCCAACAGAGTCACAGAACTGTGAGCAAAGCAATTAGATCTTTGCCCTCTTCCCCCCAAAGCTTCTACCAGCTTCCTGAGAGTGACCATTTCACCCCTAACATCAGCCTTCCTGAAGCTGAAACTAACCCCCAGGTGGCAACGCCGACCCCTTGTCAGAGGCAGGGTTGGCTTTGGGCCAGTCTTTTCAGTTTGGGAAGGTTTCTTTTTTAATATGAGAAATAAGATTGTGCTTATTGCTTTTCTGAAGAATTTGAAAACACAGAAATTAAGTCAAATGAGCAATTCTTCCTGGGTTATGTGACATTTTATTCTTTGCCAAAACCAGAGACAAACATCAATTCCCCGTGTAACTGGGCCCCTCCTTTTTCATTCTAAGGGGATAAATTGTGCAACCTCTGAGGGTTATACAAAGGTTTGCTTCACTGTCTTTCTGGAGTATTGTTTACAGAATGTGCCTCCAAGGTAATGGCCTATATCTCAAAGCCATAATATGCCCAATGAGCCAAAGCCTCTTCTTTCCTGAAATCCAGAAGGGAATGGGGTGGAACTGATCCTTCTTTCCCAGGACTATTCCACATCCTGGAGATTCTAAATCTCTCCCAAGATTCCACAAATTCTCAAGGGACTCTCATTTTCAGGATTATCTATGGCTCTGATATCCTATCTCTATTAAACTCTCATTGTCTACTCTGCCCCGCACATGGTCAAAAACAATAGAGCAATAAACCTGAGAACAGTGTGGCCAAGCATGGGTTTCTCTGTTTCTCCTTTCTGTTCTCAGTGTTTGCTTTATGTATTTTGAAGCTCTGCTGCTGGGTGCATACAAATTTAGGACTTCTATGTTTTCACTACCTAATTTTGTTTTATTCCTGATAATACTTCTTACTCTGAATTCTACCTTGTGTATTTTTATTAATATAGTTATTCTACTCTTTTTTGTTAGTGTCTGCATGGTATCTCCTATTCCGGCTCTTTATTTTCAATCAGTTTACACCATTATATTTAAATTGGAGTCTTGCAGACAGCATAGAGTTACTGTCTTGTTCTTACTCATTCTGGCAATTGCTGTATTGTAGTTGTGATGTTTCAACAATTCACATTTAATATGATATAAACGTGGTTGGGGTTAAATATACCACCTTGTCAGTTATTTTCTATTTAGTGTATCTGCATTGTATTTTTTTCTCTCTGCTTCCCTGTTTTTATGGCTTATCTTGAGTCTACTGAGTTTTATAATGATTCGATTTTATCTCCTCTCTTGGCTTATTATTTCTACCTTCTTACTCAAAATTTTTTATGATTACTCTAGGGTTGACAGCATATCACTTTCATCCAGGTCTACAAAAATGTCAAGTTATGTGTAGCTTAAAGAATATAGGATATCCTATATTCCTTCTTTACACCATTGCTCTATCGACATTATGATTTCATTTTTATGTTTGCTATAAACATAATACATTGCTTCAATTTAGTTTTAGATAGTTAACTTGCAGAGCAATTAAATATTAGAAGAAATAAATTGCATTTTCTCTTCATTGATTTTATTTTCAGGGCTCTTCATTTCTTTGATCCAAGTTTTTGCTTCATATCATATTTCTGCCTAGAGAAAAATTTCCTTAGCATTTTTTCTAGAGCAAACTTGTTGGTAATAAATTCTTTTTTTGTTTGTCTGATTAAGTCTCAATATCTATTTGAAGTCTTGGTTCTGACAACTAGTCTGTTGTAATGCTTATCTTTTTTTATCTGTATATAATGTATTTGCCTTTGGCTATCTTCAAGATTTTCTCTTTGTGTTCAGTGAATTGAATATGATACAAAAGACTAGAGGGGGTGTGTGTGTGTGTCTGTCTGTGTGTGTGTGTGTATGCATGTGCGCACGTGCATGCCACTTACCCTGTTTGGGTAATTCTGAATTCTGAGCTTCTCGGGTTTTTGTTTTGGTGTCTGTTACTCATTTTGAAGGTTATAATTAGAAATCCTGGGTTTGATGTTGCTATGTTCACGCTCAGTGCATCACAGGCTTAAAGACTTCAAATTCCTCTAGTGACCTTTTGTTTAGCTTTTGCATGGGTTTGCAAAAGGCTTTCTCCCAGCCTCTGCTCTACCATCAGTTTCGCACCCTGCCTCAGGAAACATCTCCACTCTCCTGTTCCTGTTCTGTCCCTCTCCCAGCAGTATTCCATTGTTACTTCTTACCTGATGCTCGTTAGCTTGGTATTGGTGGTAGAGGGGTAGTCTCCACATTTCTGATTAAGACTCAGTCTTTCCAGGGGTACCACATCCCAGGGTCTCAGAGATATGACCTCCTCCCCCTCCAGCCATAGCCTCTATCCTATACTATTCCTGCTTTTCCTTCAGGTGTAGTTTTCTTTCTGTTCTCTTTCCCCAGTTGCTGTGGATTTCACCAGTGCCCTAACAGCAACGACCTTGGTTGTTCTTCCCCCAACAGAGTTGGGGTTTTGCTGCACAGTGAGAGGAGACAAAGGTCTCAGTAGAACGTAGTGTCCCTCCACCATTGGCTGCTCTTCCCTGCCCCTACACCTGTACCTTAAAGGATCCTTGCACAGGACTCTCTTCAGCCTTTTCTGTGAGCAGGCCGTGGAGTTCATGGAGAAAAACCCTGATGGAAATGCAGTATCTCCAAGTTTCTGCAGCTCTTCAGGGGCTTCATAATCTCCTCCTGGTGTCCAGTCACTTCTTCCCTAAGTGAATCAGTGCTTCGGGCTGTCACTGAGGATCTATGTCTCCCTTTATACTTTGGGCCAGTTGGTTGTCCCGAAACTGCAGTGCTCCTATAGTGTCAAGGGACTGAACTTCTTTGGCTCTGTTTATGGTTAGGTTGAGAGTGATTTCTTTCCAGCTCTCCCAATTCTCCATAAAAAACATGAAGTCAAGTACATTTAATGCTTATCTATAAATCAGTTCTTTGAGGTATAAAATAGTTCTCCCATTTTGCAGTTACAGAAATGGAAGCAGAATAGACCTATATATTGGTAGACCGGTGTGGGCGGGGGATGTAAAGAAGCATGATAAAGGATGGGGGTGGGTGGGGGATGTAAGGATTCAGGGTGGAAATTTCCAGTGTGTTGTGCTCAATTCAATTTAGGTCCACTTAGCTGAGGAGAAATAATGACATTGAGGATGATAATGATGGTGATTATTAATGATAATTATATAAAATAAGACATTGAGATATTAAATTATGTCTTTACATTCTACATTTTTTAAAAGATTTTTTAAAATTTATTTATCTTTAGCGGGGAAGGATTAGGGAGAGAAATGTCAATGTATGGTTGCCTCTCCTGCATCCCCTGCTGGGA
>PVKM010020848.1:0-23033 GCA_004027735.1 Carollia perspicillata
TCATCTCCTCCATGGGCTGTGGGCCCTTCTCCCTGTCTCGATCTCCCTTTGACCACATCCTCACTGCACGTGGTCCACCTGGCTCCCACAGGTGTCCCAAGGGCCTGATGTCCTCCTGCCCACGGGGTCAGAAGTCTCTATGGGCTCCTGGGACTCCCAGGAATGTAGGAAAAGAATAAGCTTCAGGTTCGAACCCCAGTCCTACTGGTCCTAGGAACCAGTCCCCAGGTTTGAACCCAGTCAGTTCAAACCCTCAGTTTCAAACTGAGGCCTCTTTGAGCCTCAGTTTCCTTGTTTATAAAAGGCAAAATACATCTTGTCGACAGGAGCTTGACTTTCCTGGTTGTTCAAGAGCTGCATGTAATGTCATGATCTAAGCATCTCAAGTGTATAGTCAGCAGACCTGGTTGCAGACGGTCATCCAAGGAAAGTGTTCCTATAGGTTCTGCAAACGATTTATTCTCTTCTTTACTGGATTAGTAATTTTCATTTTGATTTTTGGAATTATCATGGCAGCTTCCTCCCTGCATCATACAATGTCCACTCCTGCAGTGATTGCCACTGCCACCGCTTTTCTTTTTAAAAATTTTTATTTTATTGATTATGCTATTACAGTTTTCCCCCCTCTATTGCCCCTCCACCCTACTCCCCCAACCCGCCAGCATTCCCCCACCTTAGTTCTGTCCATGGGTCATACATATAAGTTCTTTGACTTCTCTGTTTCCTATACTATTCTTAACCTTCCCCTGTCTATTTTATGTCTACTTATTATGCTTCTTATCCCCTGTACCTTTCTCCCCAATTCTTCCCTTCCCCCTCCCCACTGATAACCCTCCGTATGATGTCCATTTCTCTGATTCTGTTCCCGTTCTAGTTTGCTTATTTTTTTTTTTTCATTTTTTTTTAGGTTTGGTTGTTGATAGCTGTGAGTTTATTGTCATTTTACTGTTCATAGCTTTTTTATCTTCTTCTATTCCTTAGATAGGTCCCTTTAACATTTCATATAATAAGCGCTGGGTGATGATGAACTCCTTTAACTTGACCTTATCTGGGGAGCACTTTATCTGCCCTTCCATTCTAAATGATAGCTTTGCTGGACTGGGTAATCTTGGATGTAGGTCCTTGCCTTTTACGACTTTCGAATACTTCTTTCCAGCCCCTGCTTGCCTTAAGGTTTCCTTTGAGAAATCAGCTGATAGACTTACAGGAACTCCTTTGTAGGCAACTGTCTCCTTTTCTCTGGCTGCTTTTAAGATTCTCTCTTTATCTTTAATCTTGGGTAGCTTAATGATGACATGCCTTGGTGTGTTCCTCTTTGGGTAAAGTTTCTTTGGGACCTGGACTTTCTGGAAGTCTATTTCCTTTGCCAGATTGGGGAAGTTTTTCTTTATTACTTATTCAAATAAGTTTTCGACTTCTTGCTCTTGCTCTCCTCCTTCCGGCACCCCTATGATTCAGATGTTGGAGCATTTCAAGTTGTCCCAGAGTTTCCTAAGCCTCTCTTCATTTTTTTGAATTCTTGTTTTTTCATTCTGTTCCAGTTGGATATTTATTTCTTCCTTTTGCTCCAAAGCATTGATTTGAGTCCTAGTTTTCTTCCCTTCACTGTTGGCTCCCTGTATATTTTCCTTTATTTCATTTTGTATAGCCTTCATTTCTTCCTTCAGTTTGCAACTGAGCGCAATCAGTTCTGTGAGCATCCTGATTACCAGTGTTTTGAACTCTGCATCAGATAGGTTGGCTATCTCCTCGTCGCTTAGTTCTTTTTCTGGATGTTGATCTGTTTTCATCTGGGCCATATTTCTTTGTCTCAGCACCCCTGTTATGTTGTAAGGGGGCAGGGCCATAGGTATTCACCCAGACAAGGCAACTCTCTTTGCTGACTTGTGGTGCTATCCATAGGGGAGGGGTCAGAGAGGAATGAGGCTCGCTTGCTCTGCTCTAGCCCCACTTTCCAGTGAACGCTCTCGTGTGAGACGGGGAGTTTCTCTTGCCGTGGCAACCCCCACAGTTTATCGCGAGCTTTGAGTCTTTCCTTTCCTGTTCAGCCAGCCCCACCTCACCCTCACAATGTACCACCATGCACGCATCCTCTCCGCCCAGCTGCCCATCTCAGCCCCTCCTACTGGTTTGGGTGAATCTTTCTTTAACCCCTGGGCTGTTGGAGTTCCATGCAGTTTGATTTACTGGCACTTTTGGTTGTTTATTGTTTTTAGATTGGTTGTGTGAGGAAGCAAAGCATTTCTACCTACACCTCCATCTTGGCAGGAACTGCGACCGCTTTTCTTATCGTTGTTAGTGTGGTAAGCCTGGCTGTCCCTGAGAGCCGGAGGAACCCGCCGCTGCCCCACTAGGAGGCAGGGAGGGACAGACTTGAGCACAGCGCGAGTCGGGCTTTAGCGACGGAGAAGCCGACAGTCAGCACCTGCCTATGATCTCACCTGAAACCTGGGCACCCCTAGGCCTTTGGACCTTTCTAAAGTCTCTTGAGCATTTTACTTTTAAGATAAATGCTGGTTTTGAAAGCTTTTTTTCCTTTTTAAATATTTTGTTTACTTATTTTTTAGAGAGAGGAGAAGGGAGGGAGATAGAGAGGAAGAGAAACATCAATGTGTGGTTGCCTCTTGCACACCCCGCACTGGGGACCTGGCCTACAACCCAGGCCTGTGCCCTGACTGGGAATCGAACCAGCCACGCTTCAGTTCACAAGCTGGCATTCAGTCCACTGAGCCATGCCAGCCAGGACTTGAAAGCCTTTTTAAAAAGGCAAAACACTGTGCCTACAACAGGAAATTATTTAGAATAAGATAAAGTGTGTATATAACCCATGGAGCTAAATCTGGTGGATTCATCTCTCACTCTTATTTCTTCTTCCTCCTCCTAAAACTCGCTGAAAAGACAGTATGGAAGTGAAAAAGTTATAAACACTCAAGTAGCCCTGCTCTGCCCATTTCTGTGTTTCGTTTGTTTGTTTTGTGAAAACAAAAATAAAACACCTGCACATGGTGTGCTACTGTGGCTGGGTTTTCTGTTCCGTGGAGCAGAACATACTTCTGATCCGTGAGCCGCAGTGAGGCACAGCGCCACCTGGACCCGCACAGCCCCTCACAGGTTCCAAGGCCTCTGCCTGAATCTGAACAAATCTGAGGCGGGCATCTGATGAACCTCAAATACAAGAGAGAGTAACCAAATCAAACAAACTTAGAAATGAGAGACAATGCAGGAAACAGAAGAATTCGGAAGTTATGGTTTATATCCTTAAAGAAATAAAGGAAGATATGCATCTATAAAACAAAACAAACCCCCCCAAAATAATGCATGCTATTAAAAAGAAGCAATTGATTAAACAGTAAGAACCTGAACAACCAAATTAAAAATGGGCTAAGGATCTGAACACTTCACTAACAGAAGATATGCAAATGGCAAATAAGCATATGAAAAGATGTCCCGCATCATATGTCATTAGGGAACTGCAAATTGAAACCACAAAACTGCACACCTAGCTGCATGGTGACACCCTGACTGGTGTGGCTCAGTTGATCGAGCGTCACCCCCTCAAGCCAAGTTGCCAGTTCGATTCCTGGGCTGCAGGCCAGTGCTCAGCTGGGGCACATGCGAAAGGCAACCAACCAATGTTTCTCTCCCATGTTGACATTTCTCCCTCTCTCTTTCTCCCTCCCTTCCCCTCTCTCTAAAAGCAAATAAATAAAATCTTTAAAAAGTAAAAGAAGAAGAATGGTGAAAAGCAGAACCCTGATGACACCCGATGCTGGTGAGGACGTGGAGCAGCAGGTGGGAGTGCAGACAGCACAGCCACTTGGCAAGGCACTTTGGTGGTTTCACACAAAACTAGACATACCCTTACCATACAATCCAGCAATCACACTCCTTGGTATCTGCCCAAATATAGCAGCTTTATTCATGATTGCCAAAACCTGGAAACAACCAAGATGTCCTTCAATGGGCGATGGATAAGCTGCGGTCCATCCAGACAATGGAATGCTAGTGCTGAAAAGAAACGAGCTCTCAAGCCACGAGAGACATGGAGGACAAGTGAAAGCATATGACGAAGTGAAAGCAAACAGTCTGAAAAGGGTACGTACTGTATGATTCCAGCTACATGATACTTTGGACAAGGCAAAACCATGTAGGCTCACTGACCGTAACCAGTGTGCCACTCTGGTGGGGGTGTCGACAGAGGGCAGGCAGGCTGTGCCTGTGTTATACAGGGATCTCTCTGTACTTGCTCCTCCCTCAGTTTTGTTGTGAACCTAAAATTACTGTAAAAAATAAAGTCTATCTGTTTAAGTGAGCAATTGTTGAATTGTATGCAGACAGTGAGTAGATTTTACAATATGTAAATTATACCCCCAATAAAGCCTTCAAACAAGGAGGAAACGGAAAATAAAAATAACATGATAGCCATTTTTTTTACATCAATAGGAGTGTTGGACATTAAGGGTATGCTCCAGAAATTAGAATTAAAAACACAGACATGGAAAATGTCAGAGAAAAGAACAAATAAAGGTCCAATTTGGGAGGTCCAACATCCAACTAATAAAATTATCAGAAAGAAAGCAGAGAAAATGGAGGGGAGAAAGCAGCTAAAGAAGAGGTAATGGAGAATTTTCTCGGGATGAGGCCACAAGCCTCCAGTGTGGCCAGCCACACGCTGAAATGGAAGAGACCCCCCAAGGTCTCCTCAAACACCAGGAGGGGACCGCCGTTTTCCAGTAACAGGCCTTTCAGTGCCCTTCTCCCCGAGTACAGCACGCATTCATTTGATTGTTTAGAAAACAAAAAACAAAACCTTTCATCTGAATGTTTTCTCCCCAGCAGGCAACATGCCCAGATGCATACAACATGCACACATAAAACCGAGCACTTACGCCACACGAACCCTCGACGGTAAATAGGGCGGAAGGTCATACCTCCGCATACCCTAATCTCGAAGGCCTTTGGGGTCAACCTCAAACAAACACCTAGCTTGGCGTTCCATACCTTCCCCATTTCCCACTTGCTTCTTCTCTTGGCCACACTCTGGGCTCAATGGAACTGGCCCCAAACTACGAAAAGAGTGTGGAGAGATACTAATCCCTCCTAACTTTACCCTTTACAAAGAAAAAAAATGTGGTGGGGGGGGATTGTGCTCCCCACAAGAGACCCTGTGTTGGGCCTGGGACCCCACAGCCACCCCTGCCTCTCGTCACCATGGCTTCTCCCGCTCCATTCACTGTCCCTTTCTTTTTCAAAGCACTTGTCACCATTTGACTTTTCCCCCTCCACCCTCCCTCTCTAGCTCCAGGAGAGCCATCTGTTCACTGCCTCCTCAACAGTGGTGAAGAATGCCAGATACATCTAGCAGCTTGTTATGGGCTGAAATGTGTGCCCTGAAAGTCGTTATGTTGAAGTCCTAACTCCCCACACCTCAGAATATGACTCTATTTGGAGACAGAGTCTTTAAAGAAGTCAGTCACTAGACCTCTATTAAAATGAGGCCACTAGTGTGGCTCAGTTGGCTGCAGCATTGTCTGTAAACCAAAGGGTTGTGGGTTCGATCCCTGGTCGAGGCAGGTACAGGAGGCAGATGATCAATGTTCTCTCTCACTTCTCTCTCTCCCCCTCCTTCCCTCTCTCCCCCTTCATAAATGAAAAAAATGTCCTCAGGCAAGGGTTAAAAAGAAACTAGGCCCCCTAGAGTGGGCCCTAGTCCAATGCGACCTGACGTTCCCCAGCACCCACCAGGGAACATTCTTGTCCTGCCCCTGATGGAGCAGCCCCTGCCCCTACATGGCAGCTCCAGGGGCCGCCCCTCCCACCTGGCAGCCTCTGGGGAGGACTGGATTTGGGAGCTCAGCTGCAGTCTCTTGCAGGCAGACGGGCCTGGATGGGGGGACATACACTCCCCGCTTCTTCAGTGCTCTCTGCTCCTAGGAGCTCCCTCCAAAAATGCCCTTGCTCAGTCCTTTTCAGCTCAGGCTGAATGTGGGGTGATAATCAGAGGAGTTTGGGGTCTTGTCCTTAGCTGTTGTCCCAGACATTCCACAGGCTGCTGTACTTTTAGAACGAAACCAAAGCCCTTGGCAGGGAAAAAGGCAGACTCAGCTGCTTTGTTTGTTTTTAAGAGAATTGAACGAAGGGACTATGTCCTTGAGTGTGGGCATCACGGAGCCCGGCATGGGGTACTGGGGCCCCTGGGACTAGCAGTGGCAGAGTGGGGAGCCCACACCCTCCCTGGCTGCTGAAGAGGGGAGGAAGGGCTGGTGAGGGGATGGGCAGGAGCTATACAGGGGTTGCGGGGAGGGCCCAGCCATTGCCAAAACCACACACTGGGTAGGACCAGAGCCACAGAGAAATACCCCAACCTCTCTTTTCTCCCATCTCCTGCTGGTGTCTCCCATTGGCCAAATCCAGCTGGAAGCCAGTGATGCCCTGGGCACAGAGCAGGACAGAGAAAGGGAGGGTGGAGGGGGTGCAAGTGACCCCAGCAAGGCCAGTGGGATGGGGCACTCTTGACCAGATAAAGCCACGGGCCTGTGCAGTGCACAGTGTGCTCCTGACACTGTCCCCTTGACAAGACCACGACCAAGGGCCCGTCTCTGAGCCCTGAGTGGCATTAGCTGCCACACACCCAGTCAAGGTAGTCCTCCAGTCCTCAGCAGCTGCAAGGCCTGGAAAGCCTCCCAGCAGTCAGCCCGAATTGGTAAATATCTTCATCTACAATAGTGGGTGCCTTTTTCAAACAGACCATTGGCAGAGGCCAGGAGGGCTCCGAGGACCAAGCTCCCGACTTTGCCACCAAAGCCAGCACTGCAGTTGCAAAGTCACCACCCACCAGCCAGAGACCCTAGAACTCAGATGCCCCCAGGGTCACTGCCACCCCAGGAATGGTCTTTTCATGCTCCTGCTTCTAGAAACACCACCTCCCAAATGAAAGCCAGGGGGGTGCATTTGACTGGCTAAACTAAGGTCATGTGCCTTCAACCAAACCTGAAGGAAGCCTGGGAAAGCAAGTACCCCCATTTTCCAAATTAGGGGGAAACCCCCAAATACAGGAAGACGTTTCCCGGGCTGGGCAGCCAACAGCGCCCGCTAATACCTTTCTCAGCGCTGGCGTCTTCCCTTCAGACAACATTTCCAAAGTGGGGTTTCTGACGCCTGACTCTTGCTCTGTTTTATTGCCAGGTTCCTTTCCCTAAAGAGTTAAACTCATTCAACCACCACATCCAGCAAGGAGAACGCCTGCCTGCTGGGCCACAACCACAAACGTCAGAGTTTCTACAAAACTAACAGGCAAACTATGATGGATACCTCATTGCTTCATTCTTTTTTGTCCGGGCGGGGGTTTTCTACATTTGTTTATTAGTTGCATTCTGCAAAACTCTGATACTTGACTAAGAACACATTTTATGATTTGTTTTGATGACTGATTTTTCATTATTTTCCTTTTTGTAGCCTGTGCTAAAATTAGCTGGCATTGGTACTAGGATTAGACTCAGCAGTGTGTATCAGGAAAAACAACAGCAGGCTTCAACTAGACGGACACTTCCCTCTCCCCCACATAAAACAGGCCTACAGGCCAGCCCAGAGTGGGCACAGATCCAGCTCCTCCTGGACCACCCCCCTGCCCCCCCAAGGGGCCTGGTCTCCGCTGTCTCGGGCGGCAGCTGGGGCTCCAGCCTTCACGCCCAGCAACAGGAGAGAGGGCAAGGAGAAGGAACAACTACCTACCTTTACAACCCTTCTGCTTGCATCTTTTTGGCCAAAATTCAGACACGTGGCCTCCCCAGGGGAGGCCAGACAATCAGCCCACCTGAAAATCTGTCAGGATCTTACCGCTCAGGACTAAGGGAAGAATGGCTGTCGAGAGGCAGGCAACTATCTTCTCCACCAGCAAGGATTAAAAATCCAAGTGTTTAAGAACAACCACTGCTTACGAAGATGACTCACACTCAGTAAACAGTTATCAACTGGGGGTGCTGTGCGAGGCACTTGATAGGATCACCGGGAGGCCGGCTGGCCTTGTTGGGGCTGAAGAGAGGACCGGAGGCCTCGCTGCTGTCTTACTTCATACCTTTGAACATTTCATGTGTTCATCCATTCGACAAAGTTTCTTTCAAAACACACATTACATTTTCACTGAGCTATCTCCCACCTGTGTTTGCCACTCTACAGGGGCACATAGTGTATGCCCAGTAGCCAGCACAGAGCACAGGCTCATAACACACTTGGTCTGTGGATGAGGGCTTGACTGGCCTCTCCGTGCCAGGCTCTGCAACGGGCACTGAAAGCACAGGAACGGAGGCCTGCCCTTTGGCGCTCGTGGCCGTGGGCGGAGGTTTGGGCCCCCAGGGAACAAGCAGAGCGGGCACCTGTGGGGAAGTCGGTGTGGCTAATTGTACTTCATGAGTGACAAGCAATGAGGGAGAAGGTCCTTCAGGTACACCAGACTTAAAATTCCTCTCAAGTCCCAGGTGAGAAATTTAGCCTCAGCCCTGAGGCAATAGGGAGCCACAGAAGCTATAAGCAAGTGGTGACAAACAGCCATCTAGACTGTTCTGGCCGCCCTTGCAGGAGGGAGGTGTGTAGGGGGGCTGGACAAGACCTCCCCCAACCGCTGCCCCTGTGAGAGGCCTCCCAGACCAGCGAGAAAGGTACGATGGTCCTCAGGGATGGCCGGGGGGCAGACAGGATGACACCTTGCTCAGAGGGGCAAAAAGGGAAGAAAGAGGTGAGTGCTGGGGTAACAGTGCGATGGCTGAGTGGTCGAAAGGGGAGTCTGAGGTTGGATGGGGGCCAAAGCAAGGGGTTTAAAGAAAGGGGAGGGGATGAGGTGAAAAAAATACAAAACAAAAGAGGCCCTGTGCTCTGGTGTGTGAGCCAGACAGATCCCCGGGGGAGTCTGGAAGGGGGAGAAGGGGGCTGGAGAGGGGCCCTGGCTGGAGTCGGAGCAGACGGCTGTTGGACGCCTGCAAGCTGTGCTCACGGCTCAGCAATGTCCCAGCCCTGCCAGGAGCCTGCCGGCCAGCCCCTGCGCCTCTTCAGCCTCTTCACTGGCCGGCCCGAGCCTGGCTCCGGCAGCAGGAGCTCTGAAGCTGCCCCCCAACGAGGGGCCTCCCCTCCTCAGAACCCAGGCACACTCACACCTCCCCATCACCCTTCAGCCTCCCCTCAACTGGCTGATGACGCACAGGCCCAAGGAAGGACAGAAAATAAAGACATCGTCGGGGCTGAGCCAGTGAGAGTTAATGTCTGCGGTGCTCTGCCCCTGACAGGCCTAATGAGACACAGGTGGTCCCCTGGCTCCAGCCTATGCTGGTTCAGTGCCCAGGATGAAGAGGGGGTTCTGCCGTTCCAGGGGGTGGGGCTGGGGCCGCTGGCTGGGGCCCAGCACATAACTCCGGCGGTTGCAGTCTGGGGCAGCAGACACCCAGCCGCTCTGAGCTGAACTGGCAGCATGAAGGTACTGGGCCCCGGGTGGGGGACTCTCGTGTGGGAGACTCATGCATGGGGGACACAGCCCTTTGTGTGGAGAGGATCTTGACGAGAGAGGGGACCCTTAAGGCCCCGGGGACTAGCACGATCCAGCTGAAACTCCTACTCTGCAAGGGTGCTGAGCCTGTCCCAGGGAGTGGGGTTTCTTGGGAGCAAAAAGAGGGCGAGAGGGCAGGCGAAGGGTTTCTGGAGGGGGCTGCTGTGGGTGTTGGCAAGTGCAGAGAAAGCAGGGCTCTGGGGCTGGAGGCATGGACTGTGAAGTGACCCTGTTTTCCTGTCACCAGGCCCTCCTGGCCCTGCCGCTACTCCTGCTGCTCCTCTCCATTCCCCACTGCACCCCCCAAGTCTCCGGGATCCGGGGTGATGGTAAGCAGCCCACGGTTGCAAATGCAGCCTGGCCAGCAAGCTGGGCAGAGAGAGGCTGTCTGAGCCACATCCCTGGGAGTCAGCCAGCTCCGCAGGCCCTCAGCCTCCTGCTCTATAAAATGGGGCAGGTGAATGACATGATCTTTGAGCACCCCTCCTCTCCAAGAAATCTTGCAATGTCTTGTGACAGAGTACCCTGCTCCCAGGGACGGAGGCAAATTGTGGGGTGCCGAGGTGTGAGTTATGCCTTAGTCCCCTCTTGTCCTCCTTGCCCCGCTCCCCAGCTCTAGAGAAGCCTTGCCTTCAGCAGCCCCTGGACTGTGACGACATCTATGCCCAGGGCTACCTGGCAGATGGTGTGTACCTCATCTACCCTCTGGGCCCCAGCGTGCCTGTGCCTGTCTTCTGTGACATGACCACCGAGGGCGGGAAGTGGACGGTGAGTGGCAGGAGGGGGACAGATGCCGAGTTCCAGTCCTAGTGTGTGGCTCAGCTTCACCCCTGGGAGCCTCAGTTTCTTCATCTCTAACGTGAGGATAACAGCGCTGACGGCACAGTTTGTGAGCTGCTGCCAGCACTGAATTCTAGGTGCAATAAGCCTCACAATAACCCTGGGAGAAGGGCACCCTCACAGACAAGGAACTGAAGCCCAAAGGGGTGAAGCACCTCATTCACCGTCACACAGCACAGCACTCCGCCCTGGTGTTTGAACACACTCCTACACCCTCTCCAGCACACAGCAGCTGCCCACTGGCGGGTACTAGGGTGCGTCTTGTTTTAGATCCCCAGCTCAGCCTTTTAACAAACCACCTCAGCACCATAGTGTCCACACTTGGACGAGGCCCCTCCCTGCCCACTGGACCCTTGAAAACCCAGGCCTGTCGTCTCTGCTCCAGGTTTTCCAGAAGAGATTCAATGGCTCAGTGAGTTTCTTCCGGGGCTGGAACGACTACAAGCTAGGCTTTGGCCGTGCAGACGGGGAGTACTGGCTGGGTAAGGTGGGGCCCAGGTAGGCTGGGGGCCACCCCAGAGCCAGGTCCTTGCTGACCGTTGCCCTGCCCTCCTCCCCAGGGCTACAGAACCTGCACCTCCTGACACTGAAGCAGAAGTACGAACTGCGAGTGGACTTGGAGGACTTTGAGAACAACACAGCCTATGCCAAGTACCTCGACTTCTCCATCTCACCCAATGCGATCAGCGCTGAAGAGGATGGCTACGCCCTCTATGTGGCAGGCTTTGAGGACGGCGGGGCAGGTAGCACCCTCCTGACAGACTAACAAGGGGATGTGGGGGGGACAAGGCAGGGCTGGCACTGCCCTGTTGGTCCCAGACCCCCTTCAGGCCCCTCCTTTCCCTTCCTGGCCCAGAAGGGTCAGGGCTGGCTCCCCACCAGCTCAGGCCTCAGCCTGGGGAAAGGCCCCATCCACTCCACGCCAGGCAGCCCCATGGGGAGCAGCTGTTTCTCTTCACAGCAGAAGCACAGCTACCTAGCATCTGGCACAGGAAGGATGCCCCATCCCACCGGGCTGACACGTGACATCTCTGACAGCATCACTCACCACTACTGTCACCCCCTGCCCACAAGCCCAGGGCTCAGCTCCCTGCCTCAGTAGCCCCTCCCCTCTTCTTCTCCACCAGGTGACTCCCTGTCTTACCACAGTGGCCAGAAGTTCTCCACCTTTGACCGGGACCAGGACCTCGTTGTGCAGAACTGTGCTGCCCTCTCCTCAGGAGCCTTCTGGTTCCGAAGCTGCCACTTCGCCAACCTCAACGGCTTCTACCTGGGTGGCAGCCACCTCTCCTATGCCAACGGCATCAACTGGGCCCAGTGGAAGGGCTTCTACTACTCCCTCAAGCGCACCGAGATGAAAATACGCCGGGCCTGAGTGGCTGGTCCCATCGGGCCCCAACGCCCCCCTGGCTGCTCTGTCTCCACGAGCACTCCCCTCACTGTGCCTGTCACGCCCCAACCCCCATGTCAGTTCTGCGGCTCTCTTGGCACCTGCTTCTCACAGGGGGCCTTATGGCTCTAGCCCCAGCTGATCTCTAAGCCAGGCCTCTGCTCCCCTCGACCTGAGGCCGTGCTGCCAACCGGCTTCCCAGGCCTCCTAGGAAAGGTACAGCCAGTCTGGACCTGGCTGGGCTCCGCCAGACTCTTAGTTGCCTCCGCCCCATACCAAAGACTAAGGGCTAGGAGCTGCCCTCCCAGGCTGCAGGCTCTCATGGTCCACCTTAGCCAGCTTCCTTACTGTGGGCTCATCTGTCTGAGGCCACCCCAGCATGTTAGTCTGAGCTGGCGCAGTCTGATCAACACCCGGAGTATGCCAGACCACCTGCGTGTGGCCGCTATGACCACTCCCAGCAAGCCCCCAGCTGTTCTCAGAGTATCTTTCATCCTTTGCCTGCCTCCTATCGACTTAGTCTCTAGTGGTGAGCACCATCGACCCCCAGCCCCACCTCACTATCATACTCAGCTTCCCCTGTCCCCTGTCCCTGGCTCCCAAAGCTCAAGGCCAAAACTGTATTTCACCAGCTACGGCACACCACCCAAAAACAGCCAGTCAAGGTAGGCATAGATATAAGGTCCTCCCACCTGCCCCAGGGTTGAGGTTTGACCATGAGAGGGGGTAGTGAACAACTCCTGCGGGACTGGGAGCAGGTAGGGAGTGGAGTCTCAATAAACCTCAGGACCTGAATGAACTTGGCTTTGGCTGTTGTGCATGCAAATGCATTTGTTTGGTCCTCAAAGGTGGGGATCTGCCTCCCGTTTCCTTACTAACAGCATACTGCCCTCTGCTCCAAAAAATACCTGGAGTTAGGCACTAGAGGAAAACTTGTATTTTGCAGGCCTCATTTTGATGGCAAAAAGAATGACTAATAATAAAATTATATAATAAAAATATAATACTGAAAAGGATCGCCTGGAGAACAGGGATGTCCTGATCCTCTCATGGCTCGGTGGTGGCTCAGGTGGCTACTTAAGGCTGCAGGGTGGGTCTGAGATGAACCTGCAGAGTAATCCCAAGCTGAGCTTCCCCTGCTGGGCCCAAAGCTCCAGCCCTGGAGCTCAGGCACTCCTGCAGGCCTTGGGCTGGGTCTTCCCCTGGCAGCAAGGCCCAGGCCATGGGCCTCAGGGCTACTGGAGGTCAGGCAGGTCAGCCAGCAGCATCGGGGAATCCATCTGGATCTCACGCTGCAGAGACTCAATGTCGGAAGGATTCATGCCATGGCCCTCGAGCCAGTCAGCAAGCAGAGAGGCTGAGAGTGAGGCCGAGTCCGTCTGGCTGCAGGGGAAAGGAGGGAAGGGACCAATAAGCCTAGGCTGGCTCTTCCTGCCCCAGGAACCCACAGTTCCATTCTGGAGGTTTGGTGCAGACAAACTTACCCATCCTGTGGCCCGTCAGCCATGCCCATATCAAAAGACTGGTTCAAGAATTCCTCCAGGTCAAAGCCAACACCGTAGCCAGCCCCACTGCCCTTTGGAGTGCCTGAGAACACGGGGGGCAAGGGGTCCTCCACCTGTGGGTAGAACGGCCGGTTACAATGCATGCACCACCAAGAACAGGCAGAGTTCTGCAGGAAAGCCCTTTTCCTGGTACTACTGGTGACCCTGCCTGGATACCTTGTGGGTGATAGCACCAGCCTTGACAATCACCGAGCTCTGGCTGGGGTCCATCTCCAGGTCAGACACTTCCTAGACGCATCATACTTAACTCTCAAGACCCTGTTCATCAGCATTATGCTCCTTCTACGAGCAAGGGGACGAGCTCAGAGACCAGCCCTAAATGCTTCGTTTGCATGGAACAAAACACACCAAAGCCTCTCTCATCTCCCTGTCCCCACTGAACAGCAAGGACTTTCCAAACCTATTTTTCCTGGGCCCATATCCAGGTGTCCTCATGGCCTGGGTTTCACCTCTCACCTGAGACTTGGACAGCTGCTGGGTCACCAGGTTGACATCGGGTGACTCTGAGGTGGAGGGCTGAGTGGTCCCCCTGGGGTCCGGAGGGGGTGGGCCAGATGGGAAATAAGGCAGAACGCCCAGGGTGCTGGAGCCAGGCATCCCAGGGGGTGGCATAAGTGACTGGGGAGCCAGGAGGCTAGAGGTGGTGGTGGTTTGGAGTGGAGCAGGGCCAGGGATGGGCCCAGGAATGCCAGAAGGGTGGGGAGCAGGGCCAGGGGTCAGACAGGCAGATTGTGGTGCAGGACCTGGGGTGGAGCCTGCAGGTGGCAGTGGGTGTCGAGTGGGCTGAGCTACAGGGCCAGCAGGAGGACTGGTGGGTTGGGCTGGAGGAGGTGTTGTTACTAGGGCAGGGGCTGGTGCAAGGGTGGGGGCTGGGGGCTGGGCCATTCGAGTCCAGCGCTCCAACAAGCTGCGATCATTGTCACTGAGTACCAGCCCAGCCAAGGGGTCAGTGGAGGGGCCCCCAGGGGCCCCGGTCCCTCGCTCCTTGCGCTCCCGCTCCTGCCGCCTCTTTTCCCGCTCCTTTGCTCGCTCCTGCCGTCGCCGCCGCTTCTCTTCCCGCTCCCGCTGGCGCTCCTGGGCTGTCACTGGCTTCCGAGGCTCAGGTGCTTCTATGGGGGCACTAGGGCCATCTGCAGGGAAGTTGGACAGGGAGAAGGTAAGAGCCTGTGGCCCTAAGCCCAGAGTCCCTCTTCTGCCTCCCCATTCCCAGGTCAGCAACTGCTTCTGCTCTAGGCACCTCTGAGCCGGCTCCGCAAAGACTTGAGCAGGGCAGCTTTGAGGGCCGCCTTGGTGTTGTCTGAGATGGCACCCTCCCTCTTTGGAGGGGCTGGTTCACTGGCCAGCGGGGCAAGTGGCTGCAGAGCCATATCAATGGTGTCAGGCACAGGGCCAGGGCATGGCAGTGGGGCTGGTGGAGGTGACTCCATGGCACAATCCCCGCTGGGAGCCCAGGAGCTGGGCATCTCAATGTCGGGGCAGCTAGGCTCACTGGCCACAGGCTGCAAAGAAGGCTGGAAGCGTATCTGCTGGCGAATGCCCTCGCGCCGTGCATGGAAGTCCTCAATCTCAGCCACAATGGCCTCCTTAATCCGCTCCCGGGTGAGGGCTTCTCGGTCAAAGGCAAAGTCAAAGGGCGGGGCACAGTCAGGCTCATCATCAGGGTCGTGGTACTTGGACAGGAAGGGGTGGCGAAGGGCAGCAGCTGCTGAGATACGGGCACTGGGCTCAAAACGCAGCATTCGTCCCAGCAATGAGAGGGCCTGGCGGTCAGCACCTGGGTACACTGTCTCCCAGGGCACAGGCTGGCGTGGTGGCAGACTCTGGATATACGCCCGCACCCTTTCAGCCCCTACAGCCTGAATCACAGCTGGTGAGGGGGTGCCCAACACCATCATGATCAGCTGCAGCTGGTGCACATAGTTTTTGCCTGGGAAGAGCTGGCGCCTGGCCAGCATCTCACCGAAGATGCACCCCACAGACCACAGGTCAATAGCCTGCGTGTATTCGTGCAGTGAGAGCATGAGCTCAGGGGCACGGTACCAGCGTGTGGCCACATATTCAGTCATGAAGTACTGGTGCTCAGCAGGCGAGGTACACAGGCCCCGTGCCATGCCAAAGTCACCGATCTTGAGTTCACAGTTCTCATTCACCAACAAGTTAGAGGGCTTGAGGTCACGGTGGATGACCTGAGCTGAGTGCATGTACTTGAGGCCCCGCAGCAGCTGGTACAGGAAGTAGCGCACATGCTCCAATGTGAGCGGCTGTGAGGAGTGGATGATCTGGTGCAGGTCGCTCTCCATCAGGTCCAGGACCACATAACTAGAAGGCACAGGGGAGAGAGGCATGAGCTATCTGGACCACACTCCAGCCCGACCTCATCACGCCCTCCTGACCCCAGACAGGTAGTGAGTGGCCTTACCATCAGACTCTGTAGGGGCCATGGCATGGTATGAAGATTCTAGAGTCTCTACAACTGTTCCATGAACTTAAGTGAAGTTAAATCCCTTTGTCTCCAGATCTATTTCCCCATCAGAGAAAAGATGAGGTTGGATTAAACCAGAGCTGACCAATGGGTTTAGTTTGGGGTCTGTCTCCATTGTTTAGTAGTGGCTGCTTGAAAGACTATAATAAAAACTGTGGTATCTTGTCCATTTTCTTTTTTCTTAGATTTTATTTATTTAGTTTTAGAGAGAGGGGAAAGGAGGGAGAAAGAATAGGAAACATTGATGTGAGAAACATCGATTGGTTGCCTCTCCTACATGCCCCAATTCTGGTACTGAACCCACAACCCAGGCATGTGCCCTGACCAGCTACTGAGCCAGCAACCTTTTGCTTTTCAGGACGAAACTCAACTGAGCCACAATGGTCAGGGCATCTTGTCCATTTTCTGCAGGAAAGTGTTCTAGGATATAGTTATAGTATGAGTGTCCTACATTTACCATCCTACATACTGACATTCTATGAAATTGGAGCACCTGCACTCTTAAGGAAACACAGTTGTCCCTGGCAAAGTCCTAAGGGAGCACTGGTTCTGGAATTGTGGGAATTTTCCTGGCCTGTCTGACATTAGCTTCAGCTGCCCTTCTAGAACTATAGCAACATGGTTCCAGCCTTCAGAAAAGTCCCAATTCTTCCTCCCTCTCCCAACCCCATGCCTTACACAGATTTGAACTCGCCATAGGGCACAGTGGGCCTCAGGATGTCCTTGATGGCGATGATGTTGTCGTGCTTGAAGTGTTTGAGGATCTTCAGCTCCCTGAGGGTGCGCTTGGCATTGGTCACCACATCAAAGGCATTAGGGATCTTCTTAATGGCCACCTGCTGGCCTGCAGAGCAGGGAAAAGGAAGATACTTTAAGGTATCTTGGGGTAGCTGTACAGTGGTACAAGGCCCCTATCAACACCTCCTGTCTAGAATGCAAACAACAGCTACTATGTACTGAATACCTGCTAGTGCCGAGCCCTGTGCTAAGCATTTAACACACATTATCAGATTTTCCCTTCACATCTCCCGAGTTAAGAGATGAGGAAATCTTGTCTCAGGAATTCATTGGGGGTTGCATAGCTAGTTAGTGGTAGGGTCTAGATTGTGTAATGCCTGCGCTCATTCTACCTCTCTCTCCCTCTCAGACCTCGCCCATCCTATCACCAATCCCTTGTGCCAGTTTCTGGCTCCAGAACACATTTCTCTTTTAGAAGCCAAGGCCAGGATCTCCAATCTGATCTAATTGGGACTGTCATTTTTCTAAGGAGGAAGTAGACTGATGTGCTGGCTGAACCACCACGCCAGAATTTCTGAGAACTGTGCCCAATACAGAAACTGGCACCCGGATGGCACGTAACCAAAGTTTGTTGACTTTAACCTGAATTTGCGCCCCAGTTTTCCTTCCTGGCTGTTGGAGATGGGGCAGCTTTCTCACTCTCCAGAAACTGGTCTCCACATCTGTGAGCGGTACACCATAGGGAAGCTCACCCGTGAGACGACGGCGTGCGGAGGACACCACCCCGTAGGCTCCGTTGCCTATGGTCTCTATGATCTCGTACTCGTCCCCCACGTCAAAGGTCACATCGAAGGAGCGGGCTTTAAGCAGTGCCAGGTTCTTGGCCGCTACAGAAGCAGCGGTATTGGCGGGTTCCGCCTTCGCCGGCCCTGGGGGCTCCCCGGAGCCATCCTCGCTGTCTTCCTCCTTCAGGGGCTCGGCCATGGCGTCTGTGTGGAAACGCCGGCGAGGAAGGGCTCGCCCCTCCCAGAACCTCAGTTTCCCCTCTGTGAGGCTGCTGGAGCAGGGAATTTCCCAGTTCCCTAGGCCGATAGGAGGCAACCGGAAAAGTGGCCAAAGAGAGTGGCTGGCACGTAGCAGACGTCCCACCCCCAGGGCTCTGAGCCCAGACCTCAGGTCCGGGTGGAACGCAGGGTCGGAGGTAGGGGAGGTGCCACTAGGCGCAGTCCAGGAAGAAAGGGAGGGGCGGGGCACTTCGCTTTCCTCGGCCCACACTCACTGAAGCGCGCCTCATCCGACGCCTCCTCCGGGCTTCCGGAAGCCCTCGGAGCTCCCGGCCTCCTGTCCCAATGGAAGGGGACTCCGAGAGCCGCTAGCTCACTTGTTCAAGGCCGCCGCCACCACCTCAACACCTCACAGTGACCCGCGGGTCCCAAGGCCCCGCCTCCCACGATCACGTTCCTTCCCGTATGTGACCAATCGCTGGGCTGTTCCTGCGGAGGTTCCCACCCCCTCTATTTGTTTCATCCAACCCGAACCCATCTGCTGAGGAAAACTCGCCTCTGTCGTCCCCGCCCCCGCGCGCCGCTGTCCAGCTCCCAGGCGGGAGCCGCCCAAACCGCGCTCGGCTCTGGATAGGTGTGTACTTCGCACTCTGCGCCGTCTTCCGACGCATGCGCGCTGTCAGCCCCAGGCCCAGAGTGAATGGAAGGCTACGCCCCTGTGCGTGCCGGCGCGCAGCACTGTCTGCTCTGTCTCCGGCCATTCGCATCTGGTCTCGGGAGACCCTGAGGGCTGAGGCAGCCGGGCCCTCACCGACTATCCTTCGCGGCCGGCTCTCGAAATCCCCCTCCTTTAGGCCCTCTTCCTTTATCAGGCCCCGTCGCTCAGATGCTAGTGCCCTGCCATTATCCCGATCGTCCCCGGGAGCCCGGCTCTGGAAATGCATCATCCCAGATAGAAGGTGACCCGTCACGTCCAAATGCAGAGCTCCCGGCCTTCCGGGATTCTAGAGCGTCCAGCCAGAAGCCGTCACTGACTTCCGGTGACTGGTCATTTCCACTCAGTTTCCGGCGTCTCTGGACCTAGGCTTGCTATTTCCTGGCTCCCGGCGTATTCCCTCCGTGTGGTAGCTCCCTCTGTCTTGCGACGGCGCGCTTTTGAGAGGCGGTTGAGTTGAGGGGGTAGCGGTCAGGGCCATCCAGCCTCAAGCCGTCCGAGGTGCCTTCGGGTCACCTGAGCCCAGAGTGGGCAGAGTCAGCACAGGAACCCAGGTGCCCTGATCCACTTCATAGCCTGATACTTGATTCGTTCGTGTAGCAAATATTTATCAAGCACCATCCCTCTAAGGCCCGGTCCGAAGAGGCAGAAGTGGACAAGGTGGGCCGTGCGAGCTGAGAAAAAGGTATTCAGCAGGGCGTTCGAGGTAGGTCTGAAAGGAAGGTTTTGGAGCTGGGACTCCAAAGATAGGTGTATTTTCACCAAATGAGAAGAGAAGGGAGGTTGATGAAACGTCGACTGACGGTATGGAGGTGGAGAATGCAGGTTCTGTGGGTTCTTACTCTGCCCTGAGTAATAACGGTGGATGGAACTCAACAGTTCAAGTCTGAGTGCCAGACTGAAGGTTTTTTCCTCCAGTCGCAAACTAGTGGCGGGAGGGTGGACCCAGAACAGAAATGAATTTTGATAACCCTATAAGCTTAAATTTTTTCATTTTGTTTATATTCCCCGCTGTTGTGTTTTTGTTTATTTATTTTTTTAACTAAAACATACATATGGAAAATTCCACTGATTTTCACAAACTTAATACACAAGTGTACTGAATTCAGATGAAAAAAAAAGTTACCAGCTCTTCAGAAGATCCTTTTCTAGTGGTGACAGTTTTTGTAAAGTCTTTTCTATGTATATTTTTGCACTGAGTTTTAAGAGTTTTATTGGGATACATACATTGTGATAGAAAAGTAGATACTACATTACTACATTTTTAAAAGCTCAACATAAGGAAAAATATGCTTTAGAGTATTAATATTAGGACAAATAGACAGGCATAAAAATAATACAGGCCTCCAGAGTTAACTCTAAAATTTGTTCCTGGCCTTGGCTGGTGTGGCTCAGTTGGTAGGACAGTCCTCCCACAATGGAAGGCTCACAGTTCGATTCCTGGTCAGGGCACATACCTATTTTGCCAGCCAATCCTGTCCCAGTACTACAATCCCTAGTCTGGGTATGTTTGGGAGGCGCCCAATTGATGTTTCTCTCTCACATTGATGTTTCTCTTCCTCACTCTCTAAAAGCAATGAAAAAATAATATTTTTTCAGGTGAGGATGAAAAAAATAAAATTTGCTTCTGAAATTCAGACAGCATAGCAAAAAGCCAAATTATCTGTTACATGATTGAACATGAATGGTCATGAACATGAATACTATGGGAAGTGAACATTTTCTATCACTCAGGTCTGAAAATATTTCTTTCGTGGCTTTTCTTTTGGTGATAAATGGACAACCTTCCCCATCTGTGAAGTACATGCAGTATAAGGCCTGTGGTGTCCTCCAGGGTACAGAGAGGGCATGCAAAAAGACACAAAAGCGCATCTTTTCTGGGAACAAGGTGGACAGCTGTGTGATGGTCCTGTCTGATCCAGGAATAAAACATAAAATATCAGAAGAAACTCAAAAAATGTATCCTTTAAACTTTCTTCAGTTAGGCTGTGTACAATAGTACAAGTCACAGACTTCAACATTCTCTGGCAAGAACTCACTGATTCTCATTTATTTTCTTTTTTTCTTTTTAAAGATTTTTTAAAATATTGTATTTATTTTTAGAGAGAGGAGACAGGAAGGAGAAAGAGTGGGAGAGAAACATTAATGTGTGGTTGCTTCTCATGTGCCCCTTACTGGGGACCTGGTCTGCAACCCAGGTATGTGCCCTGACTGGGAATTGAACTGGCGACCCTTTGCCTCACAGGCCCACGCTTAATCCACTGAGCTATACCAGCCAGGGTCTGATTCTCATTTATTTTCAATCGACCATGAGCTGCTTTGCTCTACCCCTGCTAGGCCCTGACTCTGTCCTGGAAAAGTCATCAATTACTTAACTATTGGGTTGGTCAAAAAGTCCATATAGTTTATTCCATAAAATAAGAGACACGTTTTTCATTTTCACCAATAACTTTATTGATTTGGATATTTTTGAGTATGTTGGCTTTCTCTCACATAATATAATGTTGATTGTTCTCAATGTCTTGATTTGATTGCTCTCAACTTCAACTGGTCTATCCAACCATGGAGCATCTCCAGCAAGAGTAATCTCCAACATGAAACTTCAAAAACCACTTTTGACACTTTTGATCAGTCACAGTACTTTCTACACACATGGCACAAATCTTTCTTTCCGTTTCAGTTGCATTTTTTACCTTTCTTGAAATAATAAACCATAATATGCCAAGAATGTTGCTTATTTTCTCCCATCTTCAACATTAAAATGGCTGCACAAAAATTCACCAGTTTTGATAAGTTTTTTTAAGTGCACGCTGATATGACAGCTGCCACAATACAATCTAACAACATTGTTTCAAAGGAAGTTAAAGGCAACTAACTGCTACTAGAGCCATTTTACAGAAAAAAACAAATGAACTTTTTTGGCCAACCTAATATATTACATTGTTTGGTCATACTGCATTCTGTTTATGATGGACATTTGGGTTGTTTCTGCCTTTTGGTTATTAAGAATGTGAGAAATGTTATATCTTTATGATTTTAATTGACATTTTCTCAATGATTAAAGATGTTGAGCATCTTTTTATGTACTTATTGACCATTTATCTTTTAGGAAATGTCTATTCAAATTCTTTTATTTTTAATTGCATTATTTGCCTCTTTATCACTGAGTTGAAAGAGATCTTCATATATTCTGGTTATAAGCCCCTTATCAAATATATGATTTACAAATATTTATTCCCATTCTGTGGGTTGTTTTTTCACTTTCTTATTTCTCTCTCTCTCTCTCTCTCTCTCTCTCTCTCTCTCTCTCTCTCTCTTTTGTTTATACATCAATGTGTGGTTGATTCTCAGGCACCCCCTACTGGGGACCTGGCTTGCAAGCCAAGCATTTGCCCTCACTGGGAATCACACAAGCAACCCTTTGGTATGTAGGCTGGCACTCAATCCACTGAGCCACACCAGCCAGGGCTCTTTTCATTTTCTTGATGGTATCATTTGAAGCACAAATATTTTTAGCCCTGGCTGGTGAGGTTCGGTGGATCGAGTGCCAGCCTGCGAATCAGGGTATCACCAGCTTGCTTCCCATCTAGGGCACATGCCTGGATTGCAGGCCAGGTCCCCAGTGGGGTACGTGTGAGAGGCAGCCACACATTGATGTTTCTCTCCCTCTCTTTCTCCCTCCCTTCCCCTCTCTAAAAATAAATAAAATCTTTTTTAAAAAGGTTTATAAAATTTAAGTTTTTGAGATGAATTCTACTTTACTTTATATTTATCACTTGTGCTTTTGATGTCAAAACTAAGAAACCAGACTTCCGGCCAAGATGGAGGCGTAGGTGGAAACACTGTACCTCCTCTCACAACCAGGATTAAGGACAACAAATATTTATAAACAATAGCACAACCAGAACACAGAAAATTGAAATACGGAAGTCGACAACCATTCAACCCGACCGGTAAGAGGGGCAGAGTTGGCAGCCGGCAGAGAGGGAAAGCAGCAGGAAAACGTGGTGGCTGCCGGGCTCAGGAGCGCCGGGCGGCGTAGGTGGCGTGGAGCTTCCAGACCCCAGACCCCAGATGCGGGGAGGAGACGAGCAGAGCACGCAAAGCACCCAGGGCAGTTGGCCAACTGTGGACACACATTCACGTGCAGATAAACTAGGCAAGAGCGGGCAGTGAGACAGACCGCACAGCGCAGGGCCCCAGCGACGGGAAATAAAGCCTAAAAACACCGATTGAAAAGGTGCCGGAAGAGGCTCCCAGCCTCACAGGAGAGGTCGCTGGGAAGACCCACAGGGTCCTGGAGTGTGCATAGGCCCTCCCACCTGGGAACCAGCTCCAGGGGGCCCCAGTTTGCTTGTGGGAGGCAGCAGAGGGGACGCAAACTCGAGAGAGCGTGAACGGGCGCCACTGTTCCCTCTCTGACCCCGCCCCCACAGACAGCGTCACAACTTGGCTACTAGGCTGCCCCGCCCTGGTGAACACCTAAGGCTCCGCCCCTCATACAAAACGGGCGCCACCTGACCAAAAATGGCTCAAACAGAAGAAAAGCTCAGAGTCCCAGAGCCAATACTTTTAAGCAATCAAGAGATAGCCAACCTCTCAGATGCACAGTTCAAAGCACTGCTAATCAGGATGCTCACAGAATTGGTTGATTTTGGACGCAAATTAGATGAAAAAATGAAGGCGTTCATAAGTGAAATGATGGAAAATGCACAGGGAACCAGTAGTGATGGGAAGAAAACTGGGACTCAAATCAATGGAGTGGAC
>PVKM010020849.1:0-23051 GCA_004027735.1 Carollia perspicillata
GGAGTCTGCCCTCTTTTCGTTATAATACAAGTTCTCCTGCATCATCATTGCAAGGACCACTGGTAACTGCGAAGTGTCTCTGAGGCCCAGTGAGACCACAAGATGACTTGGGATCATGTAGATTTTCAGTAATATGCATATGTTTAATGTTTACTGAACTTACAAGGGTAACAGTGTGGCCTGAGTCACATGCAATGGCTGTGGGTGAGAAAGGCCAGATCACATCTGGGCCCTGTCACTAACTGGGTGTTGACCTCGGCATGTTGCTGGGTCTCAATGGGCCTTGTTCTCTTACCATAAAGTAAAAGCGATAGTGTTATCCTCAAGTGGTTGATGTTAGCCATGATGCTGAGCACTGGAAACTGAGCACTGATCATCTTAAGTACATAACAGTGACTTCTTTTTTAATTGATTGTTTTCTTTTTTAGAGAGGGAGAGAAACATTGGTGTGTTGTTCCACTTATTTATACATTTATTGGTTTTTTTCCTGTATATGTCCTGACCAGGGATTGAACCTGCAATCTTGGTGTATGGTGATGATGCTCTAACCAGCTGAGCTATCTGGCCAGGGCACATAACAGTGGCTTTTTAAAACAAAATATGTAGTTGATGTAGGAGTAGGGGATAGAATAAAACTCTTCATGCAGGAGAGTAGACTCCAAGCTCTAAACCATTAACCTGGAAAGAGACCTGAAGACAGTGTCTGAAAGCCCTGGCCTCTTTTCCTTCTCTAGCTGATAGCTCAGCAGAATCAGGATGTTTATTAGAACAAAGCCAGAATGATTTCCCCATCCTGAATCAAAGTCATATACAGTATGTTCTTAAGTAATATAGCTGCATAAAATGCCAGAGTGCCAGGTCCCTGGAGAATGCCATTGTGTTCGTTCTGAGAGTCTGCATTACAACTACACCTCCTCAACTTTCCTGTTGACATCTTCAAGTTACTGTAGGAGCTCCAAGCCCTGTCCTCTCCTGCATGCTGCTCATAGGAACTCAGAGAAGAAATTGCATGTAACAGAAACGTATGGATAGCATTTAGTTCCTCACTGGCTAAAAGGTAGGAGATAGAGAAAGGCAGAATGGGAAATAAGGAAAGAAAAGAAGGAAAAAGAAGAAAGTGGAGAAGGAGAGAGTAATTGAGGAAATAAGGATTAGAGAGGAAAACAAAGAAAAAGTGGGGGAAATGGGACCAAGAGAAAAGTTTAGTAGGTTTTGGGAGAGGGCTAGTACTAGTTTAGCTGTCAACAGGAACTTAATGTCCAACATTAGACTAATGCTGTCTTTACATCTACTGCCTTCACAGGCACACGGTTCGCTGTGGTCAGGCTGTCTCGGTCCACTGTTCTAACCCATGTGAGAACATTTTAAACTGTGGTCAGCACCACTGTGCTGAGCTGTGCCATGGGGGTCTGTGCCAGCCTTGCCGGATCATATTGAACCAAGGTAAGTGGTGAACACACCATCTAGTAAAACTAGTGTACTTTTCTGGAACCGTATTTATGGTTGTCCTGATGACATCTCAAACCTGTAGTCATAAAGACTATTAGCTTTTGTACCTTGGGTAGAGAGAACTGGAGGTGTAGTAACACTTAGATGGTTTTCATTATTTTATTTGCATAATACCAGTGTAGGTCATTGTTTTATATAATTTGGACAATATATTTTATTTATTTATTTGAAAGAGAAAGTGTTGGGGTGGAGGGAGAGGGAGGAAGGAAGAGAAAACATTAATTGGTTGTTCCAATTACTTATGCATTCATTGTTTGATGCTTATATGTGTATGTGCCCTGACCAGGCATATTGCAACCTTGGCATATTGGGACAAGGCTCTACACAACTGCTACTTCGCCAGGGTTGGACAATAGATTTTAAAATGTCATTTAAAAGGAACTTCTTGGACAACTTTTAAAAAGTAACTACTTGAAAAGGATCTAGAAAGTTCAAAATAATCTTGAAAAATAGTGCAAAATTAATAGTTAAACTACCTGATTTCACCCTGGCTGGTGTGGCTCAGTGGTTAAGTACTGACCTGTGAATCAAAGTGTTGCTGGTTTGAATCCCGGTCAGGGCACATGCCTGGGTGCAGGCCAGGTCCCCAGTGCGGAGCATGTGAGAGGCAACCACACATTGATGTTTCTCTCCCTCTCTGTATCCCTCCCTTCCTCTCTCTAAAAAATAAATAAATAAAATATTTTAAAAAATAAACTACCTGATTTCAAGACTTACAAAGATACAGTAATTATGACTGCAGTTTTTCAACCAGGGTGTTAAGATGATTCAATGGAAAAGGAGAATCTTTTTACAAATGTTGCTAGAATAATGAACCTGAACCCTTATCTCACTCTGTACACAAAAATTAATTCTATCAATACATGGATCATGGACTTAAATGTAAAATCCAGAAAAATAAAGGTTCCAGAAGAAACTATAAGAATATTTTCATGACTTTGGGTTTAGACAAAGATATTTTGGATGAAGCAACAAAAATACTAATCATAAAAGAAAAAAATAAATTGTATTTTATCAAACCTAAACATCTCTACTCATCAAAAGGCACCATTAAGGAAATAGATAAATCACAGATTGTATTTAAAGTACTCCTACAAATCAACAAAAATAGATCAACAAGTTAAACAGTGAGCAAAAAACTTGAACAGATGCTTTATAAAAGAAATATATATGAATGACCTTGGCTGAGTAGCTCAGTTGGTCGGAGCATCATCCTGATACACTAAGGTTGCAGGTTCAGTCCCCAGTCTGGGCACATACAAGAAACATTCAGTGAATGCATAAATAAGTGGAACAACAAATCAATGTTTCTCCCTCTCACTGTATCTCTCTAAAATCAATTATATATATATATATGTACATGGCTAATAAACACATGAAAGGTGCTTAACACTTTTAAACACTAGGGAAAGGTAATTTAAAACCACAGTGGGTATAATAATATAACCATTTTAGAAAACAGTCCTTGATTCCTTAAAACGTTAAACATAGAATTACTGTGGAGCCCAGCAATTTCGCTCCCAAGCATATACACAAAAGCAATGAGATTATGTTTATGTCCACACAAAATGTGAATGGATGTTTATAGCAGCATTATTCATAATAGTGAAAATGTGGAAACGATCCAATTGTCTATCAACCGTTGAATGGACAAACAAATTGCGGTTGTCCATAGAATGGAATATAGATGCTCCTCAACTTATGATGAGGTTACATCCCAATGACATCTTAGCCTAGCTAGCCTACCTTAAACATGCTCAAAACGCTTATATTAGCCTACAGTTCGGCAAAATCATCTAACACAAATCCTATTTTAGAACAGCATTGAATATCTCATGTAGTTTATCGTGTGTATTGATTTAACACCATAAAGTTAAAATTTGTAAGTTGAGTCATTGTCCGTCAGGACTGTTCGTATTATTCGGCCAAGAAAAACAATAAAATATTAATAAATGCTGTGAAATAGATGAACCTCCAAAACATTATGCTAAGTGAAAGAAGCGAATCACAAAGGACCACTTATGTGATTCCTTTGTTTTTATGACTGCCTCTGATCTGCAAGGATCCTGGGCTGCAGTGTATAGGTGCCCTATAGTGTTTTGCTTTATTCTTTTAAGATGTTACTTATTTAGCCCTGGCTGGTATAGCTCAGTGGATTGAGCACAGGCTGCAAATCAAAGGGTTGCCAGTTCGATTCCCAGTCAGCCAGGTCCCCAGTGGGGGCCACATGAGACACAGCCACACATTGATGTTTCTCTCCCTCTCTTTCTCCCTTCTCTAAAAATAAAATAAATAAAATCTTATTTTAAAAAAAGAAGATGTTACTTATTTAATTTTTGAGAGGGGGGAGGGAGGGAGAGAGAGAAACATCGATGTGAGAGAGAAACATCAATCAGTTACCTCTTGTACTCACCCTGACTGGGGACCAAACCTGCAGTCCAGGCATGTGCCCTGACTGGGATCAAACTGGTGACCTTTCACTTGGCAGAACAACGTCTAACCCTTTAGCCTTACCAGTCAGGGCTATGGTGTTTTATTGTGTTAAATTTTACCTTGGTATAATGCTGTTGATTTTTTTATTTTTAGAGAGAAGGCAAAGGAGGGAGACAGAAAGGGAGACAAACATCCATTGGTTGCCTCTCACACACTCCCAACCAAGGACGTGGCCCAAAACCCAGCCATGTGTCCTGACTGGGTATCGAACCAGTGACCTTTTGGTTCGCAGGCAGGTGCTCAACCCACTAAGTCACACCAGCCAGGGCAAGATATACGATGGCATTTACAATAAGAAATAGCCCTATGAAATGTTTTGTGGTGTGTTCTATAAGGACTATAAGGATTTTATGTAAGGAACCATGCCTTCCTTACATTACTCAATGTTCTCTTTATGGGTTCTCTTGGGAAAAACTCCTGTCTGGTATTAGTTCTAAGAATATATTTTCTTAGAGGCTATAATCACTTTTTATCTTAAGAACCCTGTATAACTGACCTAATGTTTGTCTTTAGAGTGTTTTTTAAATTTTTATTTATTTATTTATTTTTAGGAAGGGGAAGGGAGGAAGGAAGAAAGAGAGAGAGAGGGAAACATCAATGTGTGGTTGCCTCTCACATGCCCCTTACTGGGGACCTAGCCAGCAACCCAGGCATGTGCCCTGACTGGGAATCGAACCAGCAACACTTTCGTTTGCAGGCCCGTGCTCAATCCACTGAGCCACACTAGCCAGGGTGATAGTATATGTTTTTTTAGCTGTGATTTATTCTGTATCTGTAGCATTTTCTTTCTCTTTTCACATTTTTTATCTGTTGGTATGTTTCATATATCCTTACGTGCTGCCTCATATAATTTTGAGATAAGGCAGGAATTAAGTACGCATTGATAGTTTGGTCTTAGCAGAATAGACTGTGGTGTTGGAGAGTCCCTTTGATCTCTGTACCATTTTTAGCACCTGAGTCATGTGGGGCTTTTACTAAGGTAAATCAAAGTTTTTTTGTATAAATTTGTATGGTTCCTAGTCTCTTCTCTTGTGTTTTTATGTAGTTGATTTTTCAAACTCAGTTGAAGACTTTTCATTTGTCTACATTAACTATCTAGCAAAGTATTTTGGCCATGAGTATAGTTTATCTTTTCAAACTATAAGTCTCCTAGGATCCCTTTAGCTTTATCTAGACTTTTAATAAGCATTCCTTCTAAGTCTTTTTTAAAATATATTTTATTGATTATGCTATTACAGTCGTCCCAGTTTTTCCCCCTTGACCCCTCCACCTGATATCCTCCATTCCCTCCAGCAATCCCTCCCTTAGTTCATGTCCATGGGTCATGCATATAGGTTCTTTGGCTACTCCATTTCCTATGTGGTTTTTAACATTGCCCTGTCTGTTTTGTACTACCAATTTGTATTTCTTAATCCCTGCACCTTTTCCCCCATTTTCCCCTCCCCCTTGCCAACTAATAACCATCCAAATGATTTCCATATCTATAATTCTGTTTCTGTTCTGTTTGTTTGCTTAGTTTTTTTTTCCTTGTTTTAAAAAAGATTTATTTACTTACTTTTAGAGAGGGGAAGGGAAGGGGAAAGAGAGGGAGAAAAACATCAGTGTGTGATACATCAATTGGTTGTTTCTCATATGCACCCAACTGAGAATCTGGAGTGCAACCCAGGCATATGCCCTGACTGGAAACTGAACCGGCGACCACCCCCCGCCAACCCTGGTTCATAGGCCAGCACTCTGTCCACTGAGCCACATCAGTCAGGGCACTTAGTTTCTTTTTAGATTCACTTGTTGATAGTTTTGAATTTGTTGCCATTTTAATGTTCATAGTTTTGATCTCCTTTTTCTTAAGTAAGTGATAAACTTCACCTTTACCAGGTCTGGGAAGCACTTTATCTGCCCTTCCATTCTAAATGATAGCTTTGCCGGGTAGAGTAATCTAGGTTGTAGGTCCTTGCTTTTCATCATTTAGAATACTTCTTGCCAGTCCCTTCTTGCCTGCAAAGTTTCATTTCAGAAATCATCTGACAGTCTTATGAGAACTCCTTTGTAGGTAACTTTCTCTTGCTGCTTTTAAGATTCACTCTTTATCTTTAACTTTTGACATTTTAATTATGATGTGTCTTGGTCATGTCCTATCTGAGTCCGTCTTGTTTGGGGCTCTGTGCTTCCTAGATTTGTGTGTCTGTTTCTTTCACCAGATTAGGGAAGTTTTCTTTCATCATTTTATCAAATAAGTTTTCAATTTCTTGCTCTTTCTCTTCTCCTTCTGGCACCCCTATGATTCAGATGTTGGTATGTTTGAAGATGTCCCAGAGGCTTCTTAGCCTATCTTCTGTTTTTGGATTCTCTTTTCTTCTTGCTGTTCTGATTGAATGCTTTTTTATGTTCCAAATCATTGATTTGATTCTTAGCTTCATCCCCTGCACTGTTGACTCCCTTAAAATGTATTTCATTTAGTGTATCCTTCATTTCTACCTGCATCTTTTTTATGCTGTTGAACTACCTAGTGAGTTCCTTGAGTATCCTAGTAACCAGTGTTTTGAACTCTGCATGAGGTAAGTTGCTTATTTCCATTTTGTTTAGTTCTTTTTCTGGAGTTCTGTTCTTTCATTTCAGCCCTATTTCTTTGTCTCCTCAATTTGGCAGCCTCCCTGTGTTTGTTTCTGTGTATTAGGTAGAGCTCTTTTGACTCCCTGTCTTAGTAGTGTGCCTAGAGCCTTAGGTAATCACCAGGGCATGGCAACCCATCTTGGCACTCTCTGGCCCTGTGTGGGGGAGATTTCAGAGAGGGGACAGTACTGCTGACTGGCTTCTGGAGTTTTGTTCAGGAGGAACCTCTCTCTCAGCATTCACTCTGATGCCAGTCATTTAAATTTCTCCCCATATGCCACTGGTGCCCTTCCGGCTGTTGCCCTAGTGCTAAAGCCCAGAGGGAGTCAGTCTGCATAAATCCTAAGTCAGTGGTGGTCCTTTTTAAAAGGAGACTCCTGAGAAATAGGCAGTTTCTTCCACCGCTCCAACCCCCACTGGTTTTTATAGCTACATGTCATGGGGACTTACCTTCCTGGTGCTGGAACCCTGGGCTGGGTGGTCTGATGTGGGGCTGGGATCTCTCACTCCCAAGATATCCCTCTTGATTTTTATCCACCACACATGGGTGTGGGGCTGCCTGTTCTGCATCTCTGCCCCTCCTACCCATCTGGTTGTATATGGCATCTTTAATTCCTTGGTTGTCGGACTTCCATATAGCTCTATTTTCTGATGGTTCTGGGTGATACTTGTTTTGTCATCTAGTTGTAATTTTTGCTGTGGTTGTACAAGGAGGCAAGCCATGTTTGCCTACGCCTCCACATTGACTGGAAGTCTCCTAAGTCTTCATTCCTAGGTTGATAAAAATGCTGAACAGATTAAGGCTGGCAGTAGAGAGCTTCTTCCAGACTGTTTTGTTGTTCATTAATATTCTTCAACCAGTTCTTCTGTCACCAGCTCATATTTCTGTCTCTTGTGCCTAAGTATGGCAGAGCTTTTTTGTATTGCACTCAGATTATTTTCTGGTTGGTTAGGGACTCCATTTTGTTTCTGTTGTAAATATTTAGTTTCTACTCTTCTGGTCTGCATTTATGTAGGGCTTGGTGTATTTGCATTGACTGATTTTAATGAGATAAACGTTCATTATAAATTGAAAAGTAGTAAAATGACAGAAGAATTAAGTTGGTAAAAATTCATATCAGATTTTGTTACATAATAATACATCAGAAACATAGCTCCTTAAACATAACACATTTATTGCTGACCCCAAGAAATAAAGCAATACGTGTTTCTTGAACGCACAGGAAAATTCGTGTTAGACTCCATTCTCAATCTAACAAATAAAAGTCTCATGTTATTTGAAAGTTTTTACTCAGTGTGAATATTTGAACACAATTACTTCAGATTGAACTCACAATCTTGGTTTTCAATCATGATCTTATAGACCAGATATTAGTCTCTTAATTTAGAGGGTTGCTTCACTTGAATGCTGTTTCAGGATATGCTTCAGAGGCACCATGAGATACTGACAGAGTTTAACAAGGACTTCTTTTTCTTTCTATGATGCTCTTAAGTGGGGCTGAGAACTACCCTATAAGCCATATGCATTTCTGCCTCAGGTCTGATCAGCACTAGTGAATAGTATTTTGTGTTTTCGTGTAGATTGTTTGGAGTATTTTAAGGACCCTTACAGGTTACTAATCTCTTGTTTTTGAAATTGTGTCTTTCAGTATGCTACTGTGGCCGTACCTCCCGAGATGTGTTATGTGGAACGGACGTGGGAAAGTCTGATGGATTTGGGGATTTTGGCTGTTTGAAGCTATGTGGCAAGTAAGGTTTATGTTCTTCTCAGTTAGAGTAAAGCTGTATTTTATGCAACAATTGCTTAATCGTCTGTTGTTCTTTTTTTAAACAGGGTTTTGAAATGTGGAAACCATATATGTTCTCAAGTGTGCCACCCTCAGCCCTGCCAGCCATGCCCACGGCTTCCCCATCTGGTGCGCTATTGCCCTTGTGGGCAAACTCCTCTCAGCCAGCTGCTGGACCTTGGAAGTAGTGGCCGGAAAACGTGCATGGATCCTGTCCCTGCATGTGGAAAAGTGTGCGGCAAGCCTCTGCCTTGTGGTTCCTTAGGTAACTAGTAGGCGCGTGAATGTAAATGTTTGGCAGCAACGATTACTTAAGCAAAATAGTTTTAGATTCTGTTATAATACTAGAGATTTTCTAAATATTAGGATCAGATTTGTATGGGCATATTTTCTCCTCAGAATATACTTATGAAAACTCACATTTGCCCAAGTAATTTCTAATTTGGGCGTTTTATTGCTAACTCAGATCAGTTTGTGGTGAGATACTGTTCCATGGCGGATGGTGGGGGGAGTTATCATTTTTCTTAGTAGCCTACACTAGTATGAGTGCCATATACCCTTCTTACTGATCCAGGGTCTAGTTAAGTGCTTAAAAGCATTTTCGTATAATGGGAACATCTTAACTAAAAGTCTAAGTACACTAAAACTTCAGCCATTTGGACCACTCAAGAAATGTCATTGTTTTATACCTAAGTTTCCCATTTAGCTGAGGATAACTCCTGAGCATAATTTTACGTAGATATATTTCTAAAAATCTTTTTTTAAACAGAGGTGACTGAAGATAATTTCTTTCCCATTACCAACCTAGAGTCATCATTTTTCTAAATCTCAGTTATTGTATTATGCTGAATACAATAGACATACAGTGATGGCCTCTCGGACTGCTGAGATTTCTCAGGTGGTTTCCCCATACCGGTGTGCAGTTTGAATTGTTTTATCTACTTGTTGTTAAAGCTTTTGTTGTTTATTTTCTTGTCAGTGTTTGCCCTGCCTTTATTGGCTCTCCCTTTCTTTTGACTTGTGGCTTCTGATTACTTGGATGTGGAAACCAAAAAGTGCTTATTGGAATCAGCTATAAAGCAGTAGTCTGAGTTTCTGAGACTTTCTGAGGCAGACCTTGGGAAATATATGTGTATAGTTTTGTAATGACCTGGTAACTTCTCTCCTAAGTGACTGTTCCAAGGCCATGTGCTTAGGAAAATGAAAGTGGGCAACGAAGTCTGAATAAGAGAGGAGTTCCCATAACTAACGTCTAAGTTGGGATTGCACTTTTATTGAAAATAGAGAGTTCACATTTCTTCCAAGTACTAGCGGGAACCAGTAGGAACACCCTACCTAATTCTGTTTTTCAGTCTGACCTTAAAATCATGTACAGAAGAGAAATGCTCTCTTATATTTTAGTACACGTTCCACACACATTAGGAAAGTCAGTCATCTATTGGTTCTCCTTTCCTGCCTTGAAAATGTATCTTCAGGTAAACCCTGTGAAATGGAGATCAATGACTTATAAATCAAGAAGGATGGTAAAAATCTTCCCTTTTCAGAAAGCACATGAATCAGTTTTGTAAGAATTTCATATTTAATCACCAGAAATCCAACCCTGAGGCTAAGATATCTTGCTGGCAATGAAAGAAAGAAGACATGTAAAATAGGTAATGCAAAGCGACTTGAGCAAAAGAAGGATAGTAACTGTGAGTGTGAACTGACTGGGGGTGAGATAAGATAAGGTCATGGATTTTAATTGTGGTGGACTTTTAAGGAACTAGGCTGAGTTGGATTGAGAAGCTCAAAGGCAAGCCTATGGCTAGTGGTAACAGTGACTCAAGTTTATTTGGATCTGGCATATCTGTATAAAGCTTGTTTAGGTCTTTTACTATCACTCCTAGTAGGAAATTTGCATTCTAGACATTCCACTTTAGTACAACAGACTAGGTGGAGTTCTGCTTTCAGGATGGTAGCATGAGCACTCACTTGGACCCACTCCCCAGCAAAATAAGCAAAGCTGGTGAAACTTTTTTTTTTAAAAAGCAGCCACTGAAAGTCTCTGGAAATTGTCCTACAGACATACATAATTAAGAAGTATTTACTGAAGAAAATCTACTAAGACTCAGGAGAGCCTGTGTCATAGAGTTATGACCCACTTCTTCCTTTCCCTCCAACCCCAGCTCAGCTTAACAGAAGCTCCATTAAGGATGGGTGTGCCCAGGAAGACAGGGCTTCCTCTGCCCTCAGCTCCTAGTCAAGGGTTTTTCACTAGGTGGAGCAGACTACCACCAGCATTTCTCATCCCCTCTAACTCTAGGTCAAAGAGGCTAAATTTCCGGTAAGCACAGCTGAAAGGTCCAAGGCTCTCTTCCTTTATGAGTCAGAGGCTCTACCCCAATCACAGTAGGCGAGAATACTGGGACTCCTGTTACCCTCACCCTGGCTCACTTGTAGGGCAGAGGTTTCACACTAGGAAAATTAAGCCAAGGAAATCGGAGGCTACTATCCAATCCAGAACCCAGAGTAACAGCTGAGACTTCCCAAGGGGAGAGGCAGTCCGTAAGAAAACAAGCTCCAAAGTATTCCCTGAAGGAACAGACTTTAATTTAAAGTGGAGTGTGGGGGAAAGTTCAGGGTTAAGCCCTTTAGAAAACAATAACATCTCTTAATTAAGAACAATAAGCTAAACTACAGGCCAATTAGTTCACCAGAAAGAACCAGGGAAAGAGATGGCTAACAGGATCCTTCTTGGGATCAGAACGAACCTCTCAGACTTACCTCAAAGACTACCCCTGTCCATATTTCCTTCAATCAAACTGAGCAATTTATGCTTCAAGGCATTGTTGAAAATAGGAAAGCAACCAGTCAGCAATTATTGCAGAGCCTCAGAATTGAGAATAACACCAAATGAGGCAGGCGGCTGGCTTAGCAGAGAGATGGGGGAAAGAGATAGTCGGAGAGAGCTCTGCTAAAACCTTGTCATGCCCGGGTGACTTACATACCGCAAGATCTGCCATCCAAAGGGTGACACCAAAGGCTTCATACCATAGGGAAATAGACTTCACTAAAGTAGCCTAGATAAGTCACAAAACAGTAAGTAAACAACAACAAAAATGCTGTGGGGAGAGGGAGAGAAAGCAGTATACAGAGTTGCTACAAACAATGTATTACCAAAAATGCCTGGTTTCCAGCAAAAAAAAAATTATGAAATATGCAAAGAAATGGGGGGAAAACACAGGCAACAGAAATTTTTTGTTTTCTGTGAGAGTGACCTATGTCAGATTTAACAAAAACTTCAAGGTAGCATGCTTAAAGAACTAAAGGAAACCATGCTTAAAGAGGTGAAGGAAGGTATAAAGACCTTGTCTGATCAAATTGAGAATATCAATAGAGATAGAAATTATAAAAAAGAACCAAATGGAAAATCTGGAGTTGAAAAGTTCAATAATTAAGATGAAAAATTCATTAAAGGGGCTCAACAGTAGATTTGAGCTGGCAGAAAAAAGGATGAATAAATGTGAAAGTACATTGATAGAGATTATGTAATCCAAAGAACAGAGAGAGAATAGAATGAAGAAAAGCGAACAGTGCCTCAAAGAAATGTGGGACACCTTTAAGCACATAAACATGTATGTAATGGGAATACCAGGAGGGGAGAAAAGTAGAAAAATATTTGAAGGAATAATGACTTGAAAACTTTTCAAATTTATTTAAAAAACATTACCCTGTCTATCCAAGAAGCCCAACAAATTCAAAAAGGGTAAATTCAAAGAGCGCCACACCTAGACAAATAGTAAAAATGTTGAAAGCCCAAGATTAGGAGAAAATATTTAAAGTAGCAGGAGAAAAATGACTCAAGGGAACCTGTATGAGATTAACAGCAGACTTCTCATCAGAAACGACGATAACACTGCAGCACAGTCAGAAGGTGGTGGAATGACCTGTTCAAAGTGCTGAAAGAAAAAGACCTGCCAACCGAGAATCTTATATCCAGCGAAACTGTCTTTCAAAATGAAAATAAGAATGGAAAATTTGGTGCTACTTTACAATGAATGTTATTAAAGGAAGTTCTTGAGGCTGAAAGCAAGTAAACTCACATGTAAATTCAAATCCATATGAGAAAAACAAAGAGTAAAGGTATTATATAATTATGAAAGATAGCATAAATGCATATTCTTAACTGATTTTAAAATGCACTTGTATAAAATAATATGTTTATAATTAGATTGTTTGGCCCATAATGTGTAGAAATATATCTGATAAGAACAGCAGAAGGGAGGTGAGTGGGATCAGCGTGGTATTGGAATATGGAAGTGACACCAGAGGGTAACTCAGGTTCACAGAAACAAATTAAGGAAACCAAAAATGGTAAATAAGAAAACGTAACAAACTCTAGGTATATAGTGTTCTCTTTTCTCTACTTTAGTAGACCATAACATTATGTAAATTAATAATTATTATAATATTGCATTTGTAACATAGACATATAGGATAACAATAATAGCACTAAAGAGAAAAGGGAATATAGCTATTTGGAGTAAGGCTTTTGTATCTCACTGGAATTAGGTTAGTTAATTAAATCTGAAGTCAATTCTGATAAGGTGCATATGATAAGGCCCTAGAGTAACCATTAAGAAAATAACTTTAAAAATGTAGTAAAAAATACCATCAAAGAAGAAAAGTGTTACACTTAACACTCACTTAATGCAAAAGAAAACACTAAAGGAAGATTAGATTTAATAAAGGCAGGAGACATGTAAAAAACTAAGTGAAATGGCACACAAATTCATTTATCAATTATAACAATGTGAACGGATTAAGCAAAAAACAGAGGTTGTCAAACCAAATTTAGAAAATAAAAAGCAAGATAGATCCAACTATACATTATCTTCAGGAAATAGATTTTAGAGTCAAAGATCCAATTAGGCTAAAGAGACTCTGGGTGATCCCTGAGGGGTCCTTGAAATAGGACTTGCCCTGAACCTAGTTTAGCAGAAAGAATGGTGGGCCACCTGTCAGTAGATGATCACAGAGCTTTAGTCAGAGAGATTGTAGATCATGGCTGCTGATGATTTTTGATCCCCAGGTGATTTTCAGTCAAGAGCGTATCAGTAAAGTCGTTTATGGCTACAATTTTAAGGACATCTAAGTCTAACCTGGAGACTTGTGGCCTAAGCGAGGAAAGAGACAGACCTGTTCTTCTACGTAGGCAAAGCACCCTGCAGTCCAAGGCATATTCCAGTGACTGATGCTGGGCCCTGTCCTTGCTGGGAAAGGCCCAGCCTGCTGGAAGAAGGGAAGATGGGAGGAAACGCACTGATGATATCCTTCCCTCAACTCTGATTCTGGGGTTGCAGGGAACAGAGGTAGCAGACCAGTGTGGCTCGTGAATTTGGGAGTCTGAAATGAGTAGTTGCAGTTTTCATTCCTAGATCTTTTTATTTTTGTTAAAGATTTCATTCATACCTGTGAAAAGCTTTGCCATGAAGGAGACTGTGGACCATGCTCTCGTACATCAGTTATTTCCTGCAGATGCTCTTTCAGAACAAAGGTAAATCCTCAAAAATGCTACAGTTGTTGCCACCAGTGCCTTTTAAATTGGTGATTCAAGAACGGGAGGAATCAAAATAACCTCAGTTTTCTTCCTGTCATTATCAAAATAACCTCAGTTTTCTTCCTGTCATTCCGTCCTGCCAATGTATACTGACACCTACTGTGGACCAGTTATAGTAGGGCAGATATCTAGGGAGGAGGAGGGATCTGGCCCTCAAGGCTCAGAGTCTAGTCATGGATGTAAGGCAAGTATGCAGATGGCTCCAACAAATGCAAGTGTGGTAATGCTAGATGCTAGAAGAGAAGAACAGTAGCGCTGTTGCAGTTAACTTTGCAGCAGTTAGAGGGAACTTCCCTCTAAGCCCTCTAAGAAGTTAGAGGGGACCTAGTCCGCAAGATTACCCTCACTTCTGACACCCGCCGCAAGAGTTTGGACAACTACTGAATTAGATAGAGCAGTCTACATGACCACCCTCACTTCCAGTACAACTACAAGTTCTTTGGTCCCCAAGACAACCCTCAAGGTTTGATAATTCACTAGAAGGACTCACAGAATCCAGTGAAATCTGTTACACCCACAGTTACAGTATATTACAGGGAAAGGATACAGATTAATATCAGCCAAAGGAAAAAGCACGTAGGGTAGAGTTCAAGAAAGTACCAAATTGGGAAGCTTCCAGTTGTCCTCTTCCCATGGAGTGAACAGCATTACTTTTTCAGCATCAGTGTGTGACAGGACAATGGAGTACTGTCAACCAGGGATGTTCACCCAGTTTTTATTGGGTCTCCCTCGTGTAGACATAATGGACTGCTGTTGTAGCTGATCTCGGTCTCCAGTCCTTCCTGAAGTCTGTTGATACTGTGTCACCCAAAGCCCCCACCCTAAATCACATCACTGGTCTTTCTGATATGGTCAGCCCTACCCTGAGACTACCCAGTGTGGCCAGCCTATACCTTAAATCATATTATTAGACTATATGACCCAAGTCCCTTGTGACCCAAGGCCCCAGACATACAATGACACTCCTGTCAGGCATGAAGCTCCAAGGGCTTAGATATTACCTCTCAAACGCCAGTGACAAAAGTTAGATCTCTCTTTGTATAATGTTGATTATTCACTATGTGACTGTTGTATAAGTTGATAAGTATAGTCAGGTTGTCTACTTTCTGCCCTGGACAGTTTGGGTTGGACTTTGTGTTTATAAAATGGATTCCTTACCATTTTGGTTAATAAGGCCGTAGTGCCAGTTCCTATGTATGGAAGCAGGAGAGGCAGGGAGCCTTCCTGTGGAAGTCTTTGGGTGATCAACTTGAACAAACTGAATGTTGATCTGTCTTGCTCTCTTACCTCCTGCTAGTCACTTCTGTGCATATCAGCACCTGTCCCATCAGAGCAAAGGCCGATGGAGACAGAGTTCTGAGCAGTTGGTTTATTTCTTGAATACAGCCCAAGGTCTTGGTATCTGCTGACTTGCGAATGATTCTGAGGATATAATCCATAAATTGGGAGCTCCACTAATAGTTAAGCATCAGAATAGAAAAAATGTGAAAGCACCGTTTACATGCAAAATTTATATGAGCATTGTGGGGGTTTTTTGCTTTGTGTTTTCTGAAAGAAACCACAGAATACATGGGGCAGAGAGGTGTGTGAACGTCTGGTGCAGGGCCACTTTATACTTCGTACATATGAGCTTGAAGACTGAGATGCTATGGTTTAGTAATCACAAATTTAATAATGTCCAGAAGTGCTCTTTGTGACGAAGAATCACGAGCAGTGCTGGGACATGTGAACTTGAAAGGACCGCTGTCGCTTTGCTTTTCTCCCTAGCAGTCCCTTTCTTGCTCAGATTTTTTTGCTTCTCATTCACTCTCTGTCCTCACTCCCTCTAATAGTGGACCCCATAGCAGTGAGTATATTCTTAAAAACCTATGTGTAAATTGAATTTTTGCAAATAAAAGTCTTAATATAAAATTGCTGTACAAGTTCACTGTCAACATGAATTCTGTTAAACCCTTGAACAAAATGAAAAACCTCTTTGAAACGCTGATAATTTTCACCTCATTGTTTAGCCAGATTTTCATGAATATAGATTTTTCATGAAATATCTTTTGTAATGGAACAGGATTTTTCATGGAAATAAGTTTTCTAGATAAATAAAACTTATTTCTTAAAGCATCAAGGGCTGTTTTCTTTTAATCACTTTGGTGGGAGTCTTTGAGCAATGTATGGTAGATCTTACTGCTTCTTTGTAAAGAATACTGTATTTAAGTTTTTATTGGTAATTCATATTTATTATAGAAATTAAGAGGAACTCTGCCTTTCCCTACAGTTGTAGGCACCACTCCAGGATGTCATTTCCTCTGTACAACCCAGCATTTGCGTTAACTGGAAAACTCACTCAGGCAGTTTCATGAGTCACCTTTGCTTTACATCTCTAGAGAGCACACGGGGAACTTTTCTATATTGTCAAACCCAGCCCACACATTAATTCATCTAAAACATCTCTTAGCCAAAAAGCTTCAGTTTCTTAGACGTCTTCATTTGTTATCAACTCTAGTAGCTGCCTCCTTTTTCTCAGGGTCATTTTCACAAAGAAAAAAGTTTTTATCACTTTGCTGATTTCTGAGTACAATGCAACCTGTAAACGGCATCAAAGCCAAATACAGATGTAGTTGCTGGACAGCCAGCCAGGCTCACTCTGCCCAAAGGGACTGAGTTGCTCCCTGTGGACCAGCCTCACCACAAGTGTTGTTCAGGATCAGGCCTCAGCAGAGTTCCATGTGATGGACCTTTGGGCTATTCACACATAATGGAAACCAAAGTAACAAGACTTTGAACGCCAGCAGCACACTGTCATTCCACTTTGCTGCAGTCCAGCTAGGTTGTCAGGGGTGCTCTTGAGTGTGTAGAGCTGTTTGCCCCTACATTAAATAGCATCAGATTGTTACATGTTTTCAGTTTTTATATCTGCACTTTTTTTTTTTGCTTTTTTCTGTATGTACCCCTACCAGGCAGTTATTTCTCTTTGCTTTGCCTACCTTTAGCAGGCTTCTTTTCTATTCAGGTTTTATAATAATCTGTTATGCATTTGGAGGCCAGGCCACAAGACTGTTACATTTATATTTACATGAACAGTTAGTAAACCTGGGGCCCTGCTGTGAGCAAAGCATATCAGTGTAGAGACTGGGCTAACTTTGCTCCAGATAGGTGAACTTGGTGAATCAATTGACTGCCAGAGAAGTACAGCATGTTTGGGATATGCATGCTACATTTAGCATTATACTATAGTTGTTTTGTTTCATTTATTCTTAAAGTACTTACTGTTTCTTTTTCTTTTTCCATAGGAGCTTCCATGTACCAATCTCAAAAGTGAAGGTATGACTGGGAAGGGGCCTGAGGGAACTTTCTGAGGTAAAGGTAGCGTTCTGTGGGATTATGCACTTGTCAAAATTCAGCAGAGGAACACAACATTTGTGCATTTCATTGTATATAACTTTTATCTCATAAGAAAAAGAAGAATGATCATGAATTGAATTCTAGTTAATGAAGTGCTGAAAAGTTCAGGGGAAGCATATTCATGCCTGCAGCTTACTTTAAAAAGCATCAGAAAAAAGATAAATTGATGGGTGGATAGGAAATAGATATGTGAAAAAATAACTAATGGTAGAATCTAGGTAGTGGACATATGAGTGTTCGCTGTAAAGTTATTTTATTTTGTTTATGTGTTTGAAAATTTTCACAATAAAGTACTGGTGTGGGTAAGTGAGGTAAATAATGTCTAATGAAGCAGACTTTTTACACACAGACTCCGATACTTGTTTCCCGTAAGCCTTGACAGGATGTTGGATACCTGGAACAGGGGCTCAGCCAGCAGCCTTCGTTACCTTTAATACTGTTTCTGCCTGTGCCCTTGATCCTGATGTCCCATTCCATGACGGCTCTGTTTCTGCTTTGCTACCATCACATAATCTTTGGTTGAGGCCACCTTGAAACCTTTTTTGAAAAGTGATAGAAGATAAATGTATGCCACAATAAAAGCTCTTACTCTGGTCAGGAAGAAAGCTAATTGCTTAGGATATTTCTTAGGCTGCAGGCATTGGAAAACCCGAAGAAAAGTGACTTTAGCAATAAGGGACCTTACTGTCTCACATAACAGACAGTATGGAGACAGAACAAGTCCAAGGTTGGTTAGTTCTAAGCTTAGTAATTCCAAGATCCAGTTCAGCTTCTCTGTGACTTTTTTTGTTTTTCCCTCATGGGTATAAAGTTAGCTGCAATACCACACATTGAGTTCTCACCCAACAACATAGAGGAAAGAAAGGGAGATTCTTAAACTTCTCTCCCTCCTAAGAGCAAGAAAGAATCCTAAAAGGCTCCCAATACACTGTGTAACATATGCTTCTGCCTAAACCCTTCACTAACAAGGGGCATGGCACTACCACGACAGGTAATCCCATACATCTTTTGAACTGAGCCCATGGGTGCCCAGTTTCTGAACAAAAATAAGGATTTGCTAGCCTGAAGAAGGTGGTTAGTGGCTGTTTGGAAGCTGACAAGAAATACCTGCCTCAAAATCTCAGTCAAAATTTTGGTTATTAAAAACATAATTTGAAAAAATTATAACATAAATGCACTGTTATTTATTTCTTAAAAGACTTTATTTATTTTTAGACAGAGGGGAAGGGAGGGAGAGAGGGAGAGAAACATAGATGTGCGAGAGAAACAGCAATTGGCTGCCTCGTACACGCCCGCAACTGGGGGCCTGGCCTGCCATCCAGGCATGTGGCCCTGATGATCCAGCAACCCCTCAGTTTGTGGGACAACACCCAACCCACCGAGCCACACCAGTCAGGCTCTTTTCTTTTCTATTTGACAGTCTGACAAGAGAAAAGTGGTATGTTATTTTAACATATTTTCACCATAACATTTTTACCACTTACTTACAATATTACATCTATATTTCTTAAGCCTGTAGTCAACCAGATATTTGTTGAATGAATGTTAACATCCTTTGCTTTGTTTTCCTTTTTAATTGGCCACAACAGATGCTACTTTCATGTGTGACAAGCGGTGTAACAAGAAACGGTTGTGTGGACGGCACAAATGTAATGAGATATGCTGTGTGGTAAGTGGGCCTGTCGTTAGGCACAATCAGATTGCCTCAGCCACTTGGAGTGCAGCCCAGATTTAGAAGTTACTGGAAGGAGCCCCTTGAGCAGGAGTCAGAGAGCTGCCCAGATCAAGCTGACCTCAGTCTGGTTAAAAAGTCAGCCAGTGGCAACATGGAGGAAGAGAAAGAAGAAAGGCAGGGCCCTCAGGCCTCAGAGCCAAGACCACTGCATGAACATACAGTCCTCTACAGGAGACTGTGTACTGCCTCTGACCTTAGCATCTGGGGCTTTAGGTTTCATATGCACCTCTTCTCAAGTTAGTAGGCAAATGAGTGTGGCATTTTTGAAAGGAGCAAGTTTCAATTATCTGCAGTATTCCCTTCTGTGGAACTGAAGGAAGCTCTTCCTGGCGGTCAGTACTGCAACATCTCGTCTCGTGTGTGTGTGTGTGTGTGTGTGTGTGTGTGTGTGTGTGTGTGTACGTACACACACAAATAACATAGTACCAATAGCGAGATAGCACATATATATACACATGCACATATGTGTATATTAAAAATACATAATTGCTACTTTTAAAATTTATTGACATGGCAAAGAGTGATGAAATTGTACAGTATATCAAACTTATTTATAAGCCAGTGTTTGAAGGCTTAAAGACTTCCTGTTGTTATTGGAAATTTCTAACAGAATAGCAGGTGAGACTACTGTGAGTCGCTGATACCCAGTGTCCAACTTCAGTAGTGATCAACTCGTGACTAACATGTTTCATCCACATCTCCACTGACTCTACCTCTATGATTGTTTTGAAGCTAATCTCAGACATCATTTCATCCATAAACGTGGAGAGCTTTTCTTTATTATTAATCTTGTTTATGGATAACAAAATAGAAATGATTTTGTAAACAAATACAAATCTCTTCCTAGGATAAGGAGCACAAGTGTCCTTTGATTTGTGGGAGGAAACTCCGTTGTGGCCTTCATAGATGTGAAGAACCTTGTCATCGTGGAAACTGCCAGACATGCTGGCAAGCCAGTGAGTGTCTTTACTGTACACTTTATTGTAAGAATATTCTAGAAATTTAAGCATGATATGTTTTGAAAGAATGATATGCTTAGATTGGTATGAATTACTCCACTGGTAAGCCTTAGTATTTCAGATATGTTGTGTTTTTTTTTAAAGTTATGCCTAGTGCTATATTGTTCCTGAATGTGGGAAACTCAGGATATAGGCAATGATCCTAAGATGGGGCCTGGTTCATTAATAAATACCTCTTTTACCTGCCTCTTATTAATACCTGCCTCTTAACTATTATAGACCCAAGTTCTGTCCTCAGCAGTTCTTCTTTCTCTACATCAGCTATGTTCAACCTTTTTCATCTCATGGCACACATAAACTAATTACTAAAATTCTGTAGCACATCAAAAAATATATTTTTTGCCAATCTGACAAAAAATAGGTATAATTTTGATTTAAAAAAAATAAAAATAGGAATTACCTACCCTTTTTGCTCCAAAGTGGCTTTTTAAAAATCAGGTGCTTATATTTGTATATAAGAATTTCTGGTACCAAAAGTTAACCAATCAGAAGCAAATTTATTTTGCAACATGACCAATAAAATGCAACTCTATTATATGACCTGCGTATTTATGGTTCCAGACAGGCCATTCATACGGATGGCTACTGTTATGTTGGCTGTTGTTATTTTTTTATTTGACAATCTCATGGAAAAAAGGGTGAGTGCCCCTGAGTAAATAGGTGTTGCATATTTTAAAAATTCAAGATTTTTTAAAACTGCTTCATCAAGGACTTTCTTAAGTGAAACTGGCCTTTTTTACTTACTGTAAGTGCTTGGTACTGAAAAATACAATGATTACAGTTTGATGCTGCTGCCTTGATTTGCACTATGGCCTGCAGTTGTTTTGCTTTTGCACCCGTACTGCAAATGTGAACATGGTGGGAAAAGTAAATAATATTATTATGAAAACAGTTTTGACCTTGTGGACTTCCTGAAAGGCTCTAGGGACCCCTGGGGTCAACAGAGTGCACTTCCAGGACTGCTGCATTAAAAGATTGTCCTAAATCAGGGTTTACCAAAATGTCTTCTCTAGAATATTAAGCTTGCCTTGTTTCAAAAAGGAGTTAAGTCAGTGCTTTGGAGTTCTGTAGAAAAACATACATGGCGCCCTGGCTGGGTAGTACAGTTGGTTGAAGAACCACCTCATATACCAAAAGGTTGTGGGTTCAGTTCCCAGCAGGGCACATACTAGGTTGCAGTTTCAATCCCTGGTCGGGGCATATATAAGAGGCAACTATCGATGTTGCTCTCTCACATTGATATTTCTCTCCCTGCCCCTACCTCCCCTTTCTTCTTCTCTCTCTAAAAATCAATAAACATTTCTGTGGGTAAGGATTAAAAAAAAAGTACACAGTCCCTTACCTAGCTATTTCACATGTATTAGCTCATCCTCACGATAAGCTTGTTGAGTGGATAGGTCAAAGTTTGGTACCCCCATTTGACAAGAAGAAAGATCAGAGAGACATGCCCACAGTCCCTGAGCAAGTAAGTGGTACGTCTAAGACTAGAAGCCTAAGTCTCCTGACTGTTTACAGGGCTTTTTTTTACCACACTGTGTAGCCTTTGATGGGTTTGCTGGAAAGTGGTGACTGAAAAAGAGGAGTGGGGGTGGGGGGTCCTCGAGGGTCCTGGGTTTCCTAACTCTGGTGCCGCAGTTGAGAACCATGGCTAAGGGCCTGGCCTCTACCAAGGCCCTCTGGAGAACTGGCTCCCCTTAGGGTCTGATGGTTAGGAGAGCTCTTCGCAAAATGGGCTGCTCGTTAGAGCTGACCCAAGTGAGCTCTCATTTTGATTTGGCTTATGAACAGTGCCTGATGAACTCAGGTATAGTTCTGTGCTTCATTTCAGCATATTTCAAGCGCCCTAGACCTATGAGAATTTTTTTGAATGGCTTCAGTGGATCTCTGGGGTTTGTATTCAAACGTAGATTTTTGTGTTTGTTAATTACCTGTAGCTCTCATAATCTCTGTCCATTTGCCTAGCCAAAGGAGTTGGAAAAGGGCTGTACCTTTAGTGGAAGTCTCCTTGTTCTCTCAAAAAGAGATGGCCTGTAGGTCTTTTGTTTATAAAATACATGTAAAATTGTCTTGGGTTCATGGTCTTAGAGTTCGTTGTAGGTAAAAAGGAAACACTTCATAACTATCTGCTCCTTTGTCATCAGCTCAAGTTCCACGCAATAACAAACTTTAAGAAAAAACAGTAGCCAATTCTCTAGCACTATAAGCCGGGGGAAAAAATAAAAGAAATGTAAATGTGTAAAATATGTGTCCTCATCCCAAACTCACGAAGGGTTATTTTGTCTCACCCGCTCCTCTGCCAGGTTTTGATGAATTAACCTGCCACTGTGGCGCATCAGTGATCTACCCTCCAGTTCCCTGTGGTACCAGGCCCCCTGAGTGTACCCAAACCTGTGCCAGAGTCCATGAATGTGACCATCCAGGTGGGTCCCATCCCCTTGCCTCCACACCTTACACCTACTCATACCATGTCATTTAGAATGTTTCACGATGGTCTTCACTGCTCTGAGGTCATCCTGGATGGCACCCCTTGCTCCCAGAGTTGCTCAGGGACTGCTTCTGTGATCGAGGCCACAGCTGGGAATCACAGTGCCCTCCATCGCTTCACTCTATGGACATCAAACACACCTGAAAGGGCAGGAGAAGCCCTCGCTGGTGTTGTCTTTTAGGGATGTTCTTTCGTTCTTTGTGGCCTCCCCTTTTGGTGCATATTTCAAAGTAGAGCATCTTTTTACAAAATTTGAAGTAACTTGGGTTTTGTTGTTGTTAAAGCAGTATGGCTTTTTTCCTTTCTTTTTTTAAGTATATTTTATTGATTATATTGTTACAGTTTTCCCATTTTTTTTTCTCTATCCCCCTCCACCCGATACCCCCATTCCCTATAGCATTCCTCCCCCTTAGTTCAT
>PVKM010020850.1:0-23057 GCA_004027735.1 Carollia perspicillata
GTGATGTTTCTCAAACAAAACTAAATAACATGAAGAAGTGGCTAAAACCTTAAATATTCATGTGGGTGATTTTATAACAATTTAACACGTCTATATTGCCTTGTACTCTTATCCACAGGGCCCTACTCTGCTTAAGTGAGACCTCATTATTCCTGTTTCTGGTTATTATAGTCCCCTGCTTCCTTCCTCTTCCCATTACAATTTAACATCTGTCCTCAGCAAGATTCTGAATGATATGACTTTTAATGTTTTCTCTGTTAATAATGCTTGTTATGAATAAGATGGAAACAGAAGCCATTTGTAGGAAGGGATCCCATGGGTTACTGGTTGATGATTCTTTCTTGTCTAGTGGTAACCCTGATGAGAGCGGTGGCCACGCACATCGCTGGGACCTGCTATGGGAACTGGTACCTGACGGGTGTTCTGTGGAGAGTGGCTGCATAAATTAACTCATCTCAACCTTGGCTCTTGCTGATAGTGCATGGCACAGGCTGATTGTATAAACATGGTAAAACTGCTGAACTAGAAATTGTGACACTTCATTGGCCAATAACTAGGCATAATGCTGGGCAAGATGCTTTGTTCCTCAGGACACCGCATTTTAATTTTAAAATGAGGATTTTGGACAAGAGTTACCTGTTGTTATAATAGTAACTCCCAAAGAGTTGATGATTAAAACAGTATCTCATGATTCCGTGGGCCAAGATCAGGCAGAGCTTACTTGGGGGATTGTTTTCTTTGCTTGACAGTATTTAGCTGGAAAATGGGCTGATCTGGAGGGTTCAAGGCAGTTTCATGCACAAACCTGTCTCCTTGGCAGGAGTGGAGACTGGGAGCCTTGACGCAGCTGGGACTGTGAACTGGGGTGCCTATCCTAGGCCTTTCCAGCACAGCAGACTTAAGGTGGTCAGATTCTTAAACGGTGGCTCAAGGCTTTAAGAAGTGTGCTCCAGCGAGCAAGGCAGAAGCTATGCGGCCCTGAAAATCACATAGCATCCCTTCTGCCGAACTCTATTAGTAAGAAGCTGTCATAAGCTTATTGAGACTCAAGGGGAGGATCTAACACCTTACCTCTCAAAGGGAGGAGTATCAAAGACTTTGCAGCCATATTTTATTTATGTATTTATGTTATTTTTTATTTTTCAATTACAGTTGACATCCAATGTCACATCAATTTAAGGTGTACAACATAGTGCTTAGACATTTATATAACTTACAAAGTGGTCTCCTGATAAGTCTAGTATCCACTTTGCACCTGTTTTAAAACAGCCACTTCAGGATCTGGTTTAATTATTGCAGAAGTCAAGGAAAATTGTTGAGATTTCATAGTACATTTCTGTCCACTGTCACAGGAGGCAAATATTGCAAGCAATTTCACACTTTCTTAAAAATGTTATGTTGGGATTAAATGTACCCAAAGAAATGAGTGCTGAGGTTCTTGAGTTCTATGCTTTAGGCAAGCCTCACACCTGTGCTGTGGACTATTTCCTGCTAAATTCATTGCCATCAGTGTCATTCAGTTAGTTACTCAAGGCTTCTCGAGTCAGGATGTGCTAACCCACTCAAGCGTTTTTTGGGTGATGGAAACAGGACTGCCTGTTTGCAGAGCTACCTTTGGGATTGTGACTCTGAGAGTTCACAATCAGGTTTTATTATGCAACTAGAACCATTTGGATATTTTTCCTGCCTTCCAGTAATACTAGACTAGCAATAAATGTGTTGAAACTATAGAAGGTATGTTGTGTAGGGAAACATACTGACTGTGCTTTTGGACATGGTTCTTTTTGAAAAATGTTTTATAATGTGGAACAAGAATGTGAAAGTGTTTAGGAGGCTAAATTACTTATTGTTCTTGATAATGATAAATGGACTTGGCTGGGCTTTTTCTATACAAATGAAAGGTAACAGGGAGTCTTGTTCTACCACCAAAAGTGATTTTATTTTCACCCCTGTTAATTCTACTTGTTGCCTGGAGAATTCCTCTCCCACGTAGAATATATAACTCAGACTTTTTAAAGACCTGTAAGGGAAAATAGTTTCAGAAATCAAATTACTTTTGTGGAGAATTACCACAGAGTTTTTTTAAAAAAACTAAATACGAGACTTTCTTTAGTGCCTTGCACAGGACCACTTTATGGCACGTGGGCCTGCAGTCAATAAGGCCATCACCACCCAAATGTCCCTTTGAATCATCACAGCAATGTCTGAAACTACCGGAGCAGGCGAAGCCCATTGTCTAAATTAAGGCAATGGGTCAACTAGAGTGCTCACTACCCCTCAGAGAGGTAATCATTAAAATTTATCAGTAAGTGCTGTAGAACTCAGATTATTATGTAGGTGACACTCCATCACTGAAGGGAAGGGACAGACCTGCTTTGAGAGTTTATGGCACAAGAGAGGTGGGAAAAGGTGGTGTTCTCCTGAGGGCACCTTTGCCTTCAATAAAATCTGCGATTACGAATAAAGAAGGTCGGTGTTCTGTTGACCAAAGAATAGTGTCATCAAAGATGGAATTTTGAAACCTAAAAAGAAAAAATAAAGTTATGGGAGAACTACATAAGTTATCTCTCCTTATCTGTTTCTTATCCTGGATCTGAATAGACAGATAAACTTGATCTGAGACAATTATCTATTTGGATAGTGGGGGAAAAGGAATGGCTGAGGTTATGGGAAGGGGGAATTGACCCCTGTCTCTGGGCTAAAACCAAGTGTGTAAGAAAAGTTTTGTGTGTGTGTGTATGTGTGTGTGTGTGTGTGTGTGTTTATGGAGGCATCGATGCTAAGGGTAGAGATTTTGCCCAGATTCACATCTGGGTCTCTGGCAAAGATAGCCTTATAAGTTTCCCACGTACCAACCTGGGATTTGGCCACATCAGTGTAAACTTGAAAGTTCTCTTCATGATAGGCACATGGAGGACTGAAGCTTAGCTTTCTAGAACTCTTCTAATTCCTGTGTAAGGAAGGGGGACCAAATCAGATTACTCCATAGAAGTCAGTAGGCCTGGGTAGGATGATCTTATAGCAGAAGCTGTAGGATTGGACTAAAAACAGAGCCAGATGGAGGGTATGGGAGAGACCCAGGAGGCCTTAGCATCAGTAAGCACTAAGGTAAGACCAAGTCATCCTGGTAAATCCAGATAGTAAAGAAGACACCAGTTACTAACTTCAGCTGCAGATGCCAGCAGGGAAAGTATGCCTAGGCAGAACAGAGAGGTCACCAACGTGAATCCTGGTCCTCCTTACTACACCTCTGTGAGATGATCTAATCTGCCCCTAGCTGGATTCTACGTAGTGAGAATTAAGGTACATTTGATGGATCAATATTTTACCTAGAGGCACACAGAAGATACTATATAAATCACTCTCATAGGTGGTTAATGTAATGCCTTTAAAAAATATGCTTCATTTTTATAGTAATACAGTCACATGCTCCACAAATTGAAACAACATAGAAAGATTTACAGGAAAAAGTCTTGTTTCCCATCCACCCCATTCCTAGTTGCACAACAGCACTCCCCCCAAAAGGAACCATTTAAAACTGACCTCTCTGTGCATGTTTTCAGTTTCTTGATGCTATTGTAAGCAAATGTGAACACATATTCCTAATCTTTCTTTTCCTTTCCTTAAGTCAAAGGTAACATAACGATTTTTGACCCTTGTTTTTCCATTGAAAATATATCACTGGGATTTTCATAGCAATAAGCATATAATATACTCATTTTTTGGTTTGTTTTTTTGGAGAGCATTTCAGTGTAAGAATGTTTTATAACTTATTTAACTCTTTCCTTATTGATGTACATAGATAAAATTTTGCTGTTACAAACTGCAAATGTATAGCTCAATGGATAGCCTTATAAATATGTTACTTTGTCTACATGCAGATGTATCTTTAACAAAAACCTAGAGGGTTGAACTTTAAATGAAGATGTAAACTGGATGGAGACATTTATGCCAATGATGACTGGAACACTGTCAGGTCTAACTGTCCCAGGTACCCGGTGAGAAGTATCTTTTAAGCGATCAGATTGATTCATAGACAAGTAAAGAAGCCACATAATATTGACACATCTAAGGATATTTTTAGTAAGTTTATGACTACTTTATATCCATAAATGCATGTAATCACACATTAAAAATATAAAATTGCAGACTCATAGTCTGCATACCCTTGTAACAGTCGCAAGACAGAGACCCACTGAGGTTGGTCCATGTAAAGGGAGCACTGAAAGGACTTACAAAGAATGATGAGGAAACTTGCTTGGGCGTCTCAGAGCAGGGGCTGAGTTAAGTCAGGACCCTTGTGGACCTTGCTGGCGTGTGGGTCTGGGTCCCAGGCAGCTGCCAAGACCCGGGCATCAGGAGTGGGAGTCCTCACTGCAGAGCAGTGCCGACTCTGTGGCTGGCTGCCCTCCATCTGTCTTTGTGCCCTGCTTCCAGGTGCTGTTTCTCCTGATTCTTAATTGCTGCCCTCCCCAGTTTTCAGTTTACTGTTTCTTACAGCAGCTTCTCTAGCTTCAACTCTGACCATGAACTTCTAACTGTTTTACCCTTCCTGTATCATACTTTATAGGTTTTTAGCACATGCTTCAGACATTGGTCTTCTCATTTTCCATCAAGCCCATGCAGAAAATAGGTTGCTGGCAAGTAACTGATTGGTTACCCTTGGACCTGTTACTCACTTCTGAGCCAACCAGCAATTGTGGAGGGAGGAGCCATGTGGTAATACAAGGTTTAACCAATTCCCTGTCATGAGAAGGTTGGGTGGGGTTGTTTTCTTTACCACCTTGACTGTTTAGGGCAGGCACATTAACTTTTCCAATATACCAAATCATGATAACATTTTCCATATTTAATGTCCCCATGTAATTATAAATAACTCCATAGTTGTCTATCGTATGAAAATTCTGTCATTTATATTATGAATTCCCATTTTAGACATTTACATTTTCTTAAATTATTTCTATAATCTTATTAAAATAAAATAAAATGGAAAGCAGGCTTGAAAACTCCCCAAGCAGTCATAGCAATTTAAGCCATGTGAGCAAAACTAAATCTAGCTTATTTTATGAACATAAGTGAAGCTGAGGTTATTTCTTGTCAATAGCTCTCATAATCATAAACAAAAGTCATCTTTCTAAAATGGTAGAAGATAATCAGTTTTAACCAGTTCCCTGCTGTCTGGAAACCCCTATTGTAACATCCAATCATTACAGATTAGGCTAAACCGCTTCCTCATTTTTGCTTTAAAGGCCATCCTGTACTGTCGGGCCTTGCACTTCATGCAAGTTTTGGATGTGAATCTCCCTGTTCTCCAATAGCTTGTTTCTCACTCTAAAAATACTCATCTCATGTAAAGCTATTTGAATTTTCTTTTGACTAAGCAACAACAACAAAACAAACAAACAAGGAAAGAGCCCGTCTGAAGGGTAGGAATTGGGCGAGCTTCATGAGTGCAACCTGCACGATTGTCCTGGGCCACTGTGTTCAGACCGGCCCTGCACCTGATTTAATGTAGCCTTCCTGAAATTAATAATAGATTTTAAACAAAGGGCCTGGCATTTTTATTTTATGCTCAGTCCCTCAAATTGTGGAGCTGCTCCTGGTTAGAGAATATATGCAACAAGGAGGAAGGGGTGAAACAGTGATGAATGTTGAAGGGAGGTCAAGAAATTGACCAGAATCTGATCGATATTTCCCCTATATTCGTGTACAGGAAGAGATGATATTGATATGTTAATGGATGTGTTTTTCCCCTGTCTTTTTTTGTCTCTTGTGACTCTTCTCACCTCCACTGAGGCAGCTTCTGGGAAGAGATGACACAAGAGAGAGGAAGAACAAGTAGACAATCCTTCATGCTTGAGTTTTAAAACAAGCCTTTGGAATCACAGCAGAAACAATTGTCTTGCTTTGAGTTTCAAGAGTGTGGATTCTGAAAGCTTAAGAAGAGAATAATGGTTTTGAAAGAAAATGTTCTCAGTTTACTCACCCTCTCAACTAGAGTATCAATAAGAAAGAAGAATCAGAGGACACAGACACTGCTATTGTGTATAGGGGACCTTGTACCTTAGTCCTCACTGCTGGGTCTAGTCCTGGAGAAAGTTTTCCGCGTGGAGCTAGGAGAGGCAGCAAGCTTCATGGGCCCCCTATTGGCTGCATCGTAGGGAAGCAATAGAGTAGGTATGATGGAAGGGTGTCTGAACAGAGGAACCTGATACCCCCTCACATGCTCCTCCAAACCCAGGAGGGCCGGGGGAGCTGCAGATTGCTTTCCCAAGAGACCAAGTGATGGGCAAAGGTTGTGGATAGAGAGCTGGACCTACGAGACTTTGTGGTCAGGAGTAAACAGGATCCTATATACCACTGACCTGAGGCTAGGCAGGAAAGAGGATGTTTCAGAGGATGCCACTGAGGACAGATAAGGACCAGGGATCAGAGTTCTTCCTTGATGTCTTGGAATTGCCTAAATCCCTGGATTAGACACAACCATAGGCAGAGGCAGAGTACTTTACATATCAGGGTAATAGTATATAAAAACAGAAATTAAGTCAGTCGCAGAAAAATGAAATACATTTAAAAAACACGCACTTGGGGCCTGAGATTCTTACCTCCTACCCATATTTTTTCACAGGCTCAAATATTCGAGCTTACATCCCTTACAGCTCATCAAACAGCTGAGGAAAATGGGACTTAAGAATAAGCACTCCTTTATTCTTTTAAGTGTTTTCATGTTTCATTAATTGTTGAACTCACGTCTGGCTCCTCAGGTACTTTGATAACAGCTCAGAAACAGGCTCATGATGTTCACATTTCAGAGACGTGATTTTTCAGACTTGACATACCTCAACAGTGGAACCCTTTCTCCAAACTAAATACCAGGGGCACAAAAGTAGGTTTATAATTGTTCATATGGGGAAAGACATGCAGGTTATGATTATTATAACAGCTTGATTAACTCAGAAGAATGTCCCAGTGGCACAGAGCACTTAGGTACAACCTCGTAAGTGCTCAAATTGCCGGCCTTCACTACTCACACATTCTCGTAGTCTACTTGCTGTACTCAAGCACAGCCTGGCACAGAGTTCTTGAACCTACCTTTGTCCACTCCTGTGTGAAGAACCTCAGCACACAAATAGCTAGGAGAGGGGTGCTCTGGCGGGAGCAGACCCCCCTCCCCCACCTTTCCCTTTCACCCCTGAGGTGGCCCTGAAAACGACGCTTGTAACTCTGACCCATGTACAAGCTGGAAAATCACCGCTGGTTCAGACTGCGCCAGTTTTCACAGCCTCGTAAATGAGAAATGAAATGGCAACGTCGTCCTTAGCTGCTGGTCCTCCGTCTCCACGTCTGTGACGTAAGCAGGATGAACCAGCTCACTGCTGTAATAGTCATTAGACTCTCCCAAGTGGCTTTAAAGGTATCTGTGCCTCCCCGCTCCCCTGCTGAGATTAGTGTGGAGTGGGGCCCAGGTCCCTGTATTTGTACCAACCGCCTTTCGCTCCCCATAATTCTAATATGCAGCCACCATGAGAACTGTGGAGGAAAATGATCTTTGAGGACTGCTGTCAACAATAAAAGTTCATGAATAAGAATTTTAAGAGAAGAGACATCACATTTTAACCACATCTTTAAGTGATTGGACTAATTTGCTGGTTTACCTCAATTTGACAATCCATTCGGAGCAAACTCTAGAGGGTAGGAGAGTCCTTTGAGGACTCATAGGAAGTAGAAATAATACATTTTCAATTTCATCGGTGTTAAATCAGACAGTGAAGCAGAACAAATTCTATTCTCCTAAGAAAGCAAGAATTTCTCTCTAGCAAAAAGTCCTTGAAATAATTATTTGCCCTTGGCTCCTCGGAAAAGCCTGGCTCATTGCCAGGTGGGTACAGAAGAAAGATGACTCTATTCGTGTGACTGTCAACATTGCCTTCAGGAGGTAAGAAAGTTAAAAACAGTCTCGGAAAATTTTAGGGGGTTGTTACCATATAATTAAATTAAGTCTCAGCTACAGTCTTGCCTTCTCTGAGAAGAGAGTATTATTCTGTTTTGGTTAAATATTTAAAAATTAACCTATAAATGAAATGAAAATGATCATTTTAATCTTACCTCATATTTGTTTAATAATCTCAAATGGTTACTTTTCTAATTAAGGAAATGGAATTGATCTTGGAAAATTATCATGCAGTATTCATGGTTGAAATGTTCAATATTTCATTATGACATTTAGTTTAGTTTAATAAAAATTCCTCTACAGTTTTCTAAAAGAGCATTCCCCAAGTATATCCTACTGCTGTTCCAAGAGGTTAATAGAGATCACACACGAAAAAACCATTTCTATATTGGAAGAAGTTTAAGAAACACAGCATACCTATATTTAAGTTTGGGTTTGAATTTTAATGCCCTAATTTAAGTTATTAGAAATTTCCTTCAAAATAGGTGTTGTTGTTTTTTTTAAACTCAAGACTATTTATTGACATAGAATAAAAGGCAAAGACAGATTCTTTTAAAGCCCCATTTCTATTTATTCAAAGAACACAACACATGGGAGCCCACTTATTCTGATTCTCAGTTTTCCAAATGGAGGTGTTGACAGATATATGGTCATTCTAAGCACCTTGCTGGGACTCTTAATCAGATCAAGGTCTGAGTAATGAGGTTCCTCTCAGGATTCCGAGGAGGAAGCAGATAAAAAGACACAATTTCAGGGTGAATTACTTGATTTTTATCTCTTCATCAGGGTGAAGTTCTCCATGTGATGTCAAAGGTGCCCTGTCTAACATAGCAGTCACCAGCCACATGGGGCTATTTAAATTAAATATAATTAATTAAAATTAAATAAGATCTAAAAATTCAGCTCCACAGAGGCACAGGTGAACAATAGCCACAAGTGAACATTTCCATCCTGCAGAAAGCTCTATTGAAACACAAGTCTAGAAGGCTGGTCCCAGCCATTGCACCCTAACTCCCCATTGTACTCCACATTGGTCTGGGGCCTTCCCTATCCATCTACACTGAGCTTCCCTGACACGACAATTGGTTTTTGTTTTATATTTCATGTGATTTTCTTTCTGGGTACTGTTTAGTTCCTACCTTAGTGTTCAATTATCTATCTTATTGTCATGATTCTGCAAGTTAGCTGGGCTCAGTTGGTTCTTCCTCTTCACGTGGTATTGACTAGGATTCTTCAGGTGACTGCAGTAGCTGGGAGCTTCACGGGACCTGGAACACCTGAGACAGCTTCACCTACATTCTGGGCACCTCAGCTGGGTAACTGGAGTGGCTGGGAGTTAACTGTATCTCTCGCTGTCTTATATTATAGTTCAGCTCTTATTTGCCCTATAAACGAGTAAAAGTGGAAGCTGCCATACCTCTCCAAGGATGGGCCTAGGGTGTGCCCAACACGACTTCCATCACATTCTATAGATCACAGCAAGTCCCAAGAACAGCTGGAGTCAAGGGGAGGGGAGACAGTCTTCACTGCTCAACGGGAGGAAGAATTATCTTCGCAGACAATTTATTACACTATCTAATTTTCTTTTCGGTCATCATATAAGATAGTTCTTAAGGATAGGTTTATAGCATAACTACATAATGGAAAACAAACTTTATAGTTTTTACATATAGTAATATGCACTAATAAATTATATTTCCATAGCATCTGCCAACCAGAGGTGGAGTCATTATAAACTGAGATGCTTAAAATAAATTCTTAGATGGGCAATTCGTAAGTAAAGTAACTGTGTGATGCTAAATCATAATTTAAAAATGCAATTGAAAAGCAAGATATCATCTTTTACAAATTCTATTTTCCATAACCAGAACATTAGTAACTTACAGGACGAGAATGTGTGTGGAGAGGAGTGAGGTTCAGGATAGCAAAGTTTGGAGGAATATGCACTTGAACAACTTTTTAGAAGGCATTTTCATATTTATCAAAATTAAAAAAGGTATATCATTTAAGTCCGCATTTTTATACTTACATAGTAATTTACCCTCATTCTAGTAATTCCTGAGTAAAGTTTTTTTTTAAATACGCTCCATATATCGAATGATCCTTTTGTCTCTTGAAGAAAAAGAAAAATATCAAATTGTGACATAACAATCTAACATCTAAGTCACATCAGGGTCGGCATGCTCCTTTCTCAGAGAGAAGAGCTTCACGTTATCATCACAAAAAGAACAGGTAATGATCATGGGTTATGGAAAGTTTCTGTTAAAGAAACTGATCCAGCAGGCTGTTTAATGTTATTTAACAAATTAGCATGAGACATTTGGGATACTCCGATGATTTCTCCCTTAAAGAAGGTAATATAAAAAACCAGAACCTCTCTGCCCCTTGAAGATGTCACTCACCTGCAGCAAAACCGTCCATGATCATCCTGATAGAACATGATGAGTTTCTCCCAGAAACACCTTCACGCAGACACTCGGGAATGTTTTCCCAGCTATTGGCACCCCTTTGCCAAGTCAAGTTAACCAACAAAAAATTAATCATCAGATGGGTTTTCTGATTTCACTCTTAAAATATTCCCATCCACCCACCACTGTACATACTGGATTAGTTTTTCCCAAAATTGTGTTGGCTCATGTATAGAAATAGAAAAAAATGAGGTTTTGTCTATGTTTGACTAAGGCTTTCACAAAATAACAGGCCAGCTTGCTATGTGAAGTCAAGTAGCTCAATTTATTTATCATGTCTATCTTTTTTAGTAGGACAAGGTATTTAGTATAAAAATCTTAAAGAAAATAGATTTCTCAGTATTCTCAATTTTACTCTGAGTAAGTTCTATAAAATGTTTAAAACTTTTGCCCATAAACTCTTCCATCGGTATCTCTGGTAGATGTCACCACATTCAGCAAATTTAACAATGACTGCTTAATATCATCTGATACACAGCCTACACTCAAATATTCCTGGTATCTTAAAAAAGAAATACATATATAGAAAATATAAAATATATGAAAATATTTATATTGAACATATAAATACATATAAAATATATATTTAAAGATTTTACTTATTTATTTTCAGAGAGAGAGAAAGGGAGAGAAAAGAGAGGGAGAGAAACATCAGTGTGAGAGATATTGGTTGCCTCTCACCAGGTCCCAACCGGGGACCAGGCTTGCAACCCAGGCATATGCCCTTACTGGGAATTGAACCAACAACCTTTCAGTTCACAGGATGTTGCTCAATCCACTGAGCCACACCAGCCAGGGCTTAACATATATTTTTGATTCAGAGTCTAAATAAGATCTGCATATTATATTTGAATATAAAAGGTCTATCTGGAAAAAATCCAGCCACTGTTAATATAACTAGTATGGTTCATGCTACATTGATGTAACCTGCCAGCCAAGGACAGTGGACTGGAATGTCCATGCATGAACAATGACAACTTCACTGTACTAGTCAGTGGGGGCAGTAGACTCTGTTGAGTGAGCATGTGTACTGTGTGGCCATTGCATTCAAAATGACTGAGTAAGTAGAGCAACAAATCTGCATCAGATTTTGCATTAAGTTTGAACATTCCTCTGTGGAAACTATTGCTGATTCAGAAGGATGCAGCTATGGACAACTGGTGATTGACAGCTTCATCACAACAAAAGTGCCTACTCATGCATCACCTCTCATGGAGGGTTTTTTGGTGAAACATCAAATCACCCAGATGACTGAGCTCCCCTATAGCCTAGATTTGGTGCCCTGCAACTTCTGGTTTTTCCCAAAACTAAAATCACCTTTGAAAGGGAAGATATTTCAGACTGTCGATGAGATTCAGGAAAATACAACAGGGCACCTGATGGCAACTGGGAGAAGTGTGTGAGGTCTCATGGTGTTTACTTTTAAAGTGACTGAGGCATCATTGTCCTGTGAACAATGTTTCTAGTATCTTGTTTCATCAATAAAGGTCTTTTTTTCATATTACATGGCTGGATGCTTTCTGGACAGACCTTGTAAGTCTTGAATATATAAAACAAAACTTACAGACCTGGGGAATGTGTAACCCCACAAGGATAGTGGAAGAATTTATACGCTTCTTTCACTAAGTGATAAAGTAGGCAGTAAAAATGCATCTGTGTACACTTTTGGCCAGAATGTACAACCGTTATGGAAAAGAGTTCCTCAAAAAATTAGAAATAGAACTACAGTATTATCCAGCAACCCCACTCCTGAGTATATATCCAAAAGAAATAAAATTAGTAGGAAAAGGGTATTGGCACTGCAATGTTCATTGCAGTGTTATTCACAATAAGAAGACATGGAAACAAACCAAGATCTGTAAATGGATGAGTGACTAAAGAAAATGTGGTGGATATGCTGCCAAATGCAGGCCTGGCTGCCTGTCACAGTGAAAGCCAAATTCGTGAGACAGGTGCTGGTGGGAAGGAAAAGGTGTTATTCAAATGCCAGCCACCTAGGAAGATGGGGGACTCTTGTCCAAAAGCCCATCTCTCCATCTTAGTATAGGCAGACTTTTTATAAGGAGGGAGAAGGAAACAGAACAAATAGATAAAGGGGAGAGGACTGAGAGTTCTCTGCTGAGGGAACTACATGCAGACCAGCACAGTTTATTCTGAAGAGGACCTTGAAACGGGTCAAGTGACGGTCTGGCGTGCATCCTCCTGGTTTTAGTTTGAAGGTCAGCAAATCTTCTGGAGCTGGAATGCCTGAAGGTCAGAGTGTATCTTTTGAAGTTAGTTCCTAGGATTCCTATATAAACACGCTGCTTATCTACAAGCTACACATTAGTCAGAGTCTTCGCTTACAGAAACAATATCATAAGAATTGTGGAGTGGGTTACAGTTCCCCACTGTTATGTACATATAAGGGAATATTATGTGGCCATAACAAAGAAGAAAATTCTGCTACTTGTGATAACATGGATAAACCTGGAGGGTATTGTGTTAAATAAAATGAGTCAAATAGAGAAAGACAAATACCATCTAGTATTACTTATACGTAAAATCTCAAAAACTGGAACTCATAGAAACTGAGTAGAATGGTGGTTGCTAGGGGCTGGGATGGGGAAATGTAGAGATGTGGGTCAAAGGTTCAAACTTTCAGTTATAAAATAAGTAAGTTCTGAGAATCTAATGTATACGTGCCGACTGTAGTTAACAATCCTGTACTGTGTGCTTGAATTTGTTAAGAAAGTAAGGGAAAAAAAGATTATTAATGGTAGAGAAGATTCGAGTAATAAGATTAAGATTAACAGACTTGACATAAATGACATATGCAGAACACTCCACCCAACAGTGACAGAATCCTCCTGTTTTAAAGTGCACATGGGACGAGTCTTAATGGATCACCAGGTACTAGGCCACAAAACAATCTACAAATTTGACAGGACTGAAAACATACAGAATACACTTTTTAGTGGGATTAAACTAGAAATCAATAATAAGAACTAGAAAAATGCCCCTAATTTTCTGGAGATTAAGCTAATTCATGATTCAAAAAAGTCATAATGGAAGCATCTGAAATACAATAACATGGAGGAACTACTTTAATAGACTTGGGGGAGATTTCATGAACTGGAAACAAAAAGCATGAATTACAACAGAAACACTGACAGATGGGACTACATTAAAATTAGAAGTAAAAAGAGTAGTTTCTTCGGGGAGGAGGGTAGAATTAGTAACTTGAAAGGAATGCAAAGGAAACTTCTGGTGGGGGACTGGTAGTGTTCTGTTTCTTGATTTGGCTACGTATATAAGTTTATTCACTTTCTGTTAATTCATCAACCATACATTTACAACTTGTACTTTTTTCTGTATTCACATGACATTTTACAAAAATAATTGTAAAATATGATATCTGTAAATAAGTCTAATAAAATATGCAATTTTTAAATAGAAAAACTAAACCTAAAACTAAATAGAAGATATAAAGAAGACATAGAGACCTACACTATGCTAACAGATTGACAGATTCCATAATGCGATGTCAAGGATTCTATTCGGTGCATCTACAGTTTTATATGGAGAAGCAATGACCTAAAATGAGCCCAGACACTATTTTGTCACTTGTTTTTTATTGTGAGAAAGTACACATTTTAACCATTTTAAAGTGTACAGTTCAGTGGTATTTAGTCCATTCACTTTCCTCAGTCATCATCCCCAAAAGAAATCCCAAAACTATTAAGTAATTAATCCTCACTCTCCTTTCTCCTAGTTCCTGAAAACCAATAACCCGATTTATGTTTCTGTGAGTTTGGGTAGCATGGATATTTTGCAGAAATGGAACCACACAGTACCTTATCTTTTGTGTCTGGTTTACTTCATTTAGCATAATGTTTTAAGGCTCCTTCATGTTGTCACACATATCAGAACTTTACGATTTCTTATGGCTCAATAATATTCTAGTGTATGAATGTGCCACAGTTGTCTGTCTGCTCATCAGTTGCTGGGTTGTTTTCATCTATTGTCAATAGTGCTGCTATGTACATTTTTATACAACTTTTCATTTGAATACTTGTTTTCCATTCTTTTGAGATTATATACCTAGGAGAGGAGTCATATGGTAATTGCTGAGTGATATGGTAGCTGAGTGATATGGTAATTCTATAGTTAACTTATTAAAAAAACACCAAACTATTTTCCATAGTGGCTACACCATTTTATATTTCCACAGCAATGTACAAGAGCTCCAGTTTCTATACATCTTCACCAAAATTTATTTTGTTTTTAAATTATAGCTATCCTAGTAGGTATGAAGTGATATCTCATTGTTTTGATTTACATTTCCCTAATGACTAGTGATATCAAGCATCTTTTTATCTTGTTGATTATTTGCTTGATTATTTGTATATATAATCAAATATAAGGATCTTTATATATAAGCATCTTTTTATGCTTACTGATTATTTGTATATATTGTTTGGAGAAATGTCTTTTTAAGTTCCTTGCCTTTTTTAATTGGGTTGTTTGCCTTTTTATTGTTGAATAATAAGATATGATTTTCAAATATTTTCTCTTACTCTGTAAATTGGATTTTCTTTCCTTTGCTAGGGTCCTTTGATGCACAAACAGTTTTAATTTTGATGAAGCCTAATTTATTTTTTTCTTTTGTTGCTTGTGCTTTTCGTGTCATCTCTAAGAAACCATTGCCAAGTCATAGGTTATAAAGACCCTTTACTGGTTTCCCATGGCTGCCACCGCAGTGACAAAAACTGCGCAACTTAAAACAATAGAAATTTTATTGTGTCAAGGTTCCAGAGGGTAGAAGTCCCAAGGTGGTAACAGAGCCATAGTCTCTCTGACCCCTCTGGGGGAAATCTTTCCTTTTCTTCCACAGCTTCTGGTGTTTGCAGACAATCATTGGCATTTTTTGGCTTGTAGATGCATCATATAGCTGACTTCTCTCTGGGTGTCTTCACATTATTTTCCCTCTCTTTGTTCTTTGGGGTTTTTTTTTTTTTTTTTTTGGTTTTATAAAAATGTACTAATTTTTTTCCTTTTTTTAATTGTTGTTCAAGTACAGTTTTCTCCATTTTCCCACCACCACTTTCCCCCATCCCACCCACTCCCACCTCCATCTGTCTGTTTGAATCTACATTTTCTCCTTTTTTAAGGACACCAGTCATATTGGATTAAGGCCTCCCTCATGACTTCATTGTAACTTGATCACCTCTATAAAGATTCTATTTCCAAATAAGACCACATTCTGAGCTACTGAGGCTTAGGATTTCAAAATACTTTTGGGGGATGCACAATTCAACTCCTAACAACCTCTTGGAGTGTTGATTGTTTATGTCAACTGATGTCCTAGTCCAAGGTGGCAGAAAGTAATTCACCTGCCTGTAAAAGGTTTTGAAAAAAAAATCCCTCAATGTAGCAGCTTCTTTAACCTGAGAGATGTCCTGGTTAAGCAAAATAGAGCAAGCTCTTTGCATTAGTCCTTCCGGGCGTGACCAGAGGTCAAAGGCAACCATAATTCTTTGAGAACAAGGTTAGCTCTGCTCCTCCAAAAGGCTGCTGTCTTCCAGACCACCACTGAGCTGGGGAGTGTGGGATGGGGCAAGGGTGGGTGGAAATGCCACAAAGGATCCCTGCCAGGTTTTAGTTACCCTTTTCTTGATTAAGTGTGTGCCTGGTGGCTGAAAAAAAATGACTGTTTTCCACAGTTCTGATAAAGTTGATTCTGGCAGTTTTTGTGTTTCTGTTGAGGCCCTCAGAGTCCCTTACTGTGTCTTTTCTCCTGACATTACTCAAACACGTTTTAAGTAATAGAGTAGCATATGGGTTTGCCATAACAATTATCAAGAGTTGTTATTATAAAGCCAGAGCAATGAGATAGTTGAACTTTTCTTTTAGGGTTATTCAAAGTGATCAATTGAAAAGAAGAGAGCACAAGGTAGTGATGATATTGTTAGTATTTAATTTCTTAGTTTGATTGATGGGTACCAATTCTTACATATAGTCTTTTGAATGTATCAAATATTACATAATGAAATATGGTTACAAACTAAGTACTTGAACACTGAGACATACACTTCTAGGTAACTGTTGCACTAAGGATGAATTCAAAACAAATTATGAACTACCAAGAATAACACAAGGGGATCACTACGCAGCAAAACCTGAGACGTCTGCAAAGGCTATACCAAGGAGTGAACGTGTTAGCCTTAAATGTTTTCATTATTAAAGAAGAAAAACAAAAGAGGACTGGATTCATAATTTGTATCTTCAGAACATTGAAAAAGACTGACAATATAGACCAAAAGATGGAATTTTAAGATAGGGAAAAAATTAATGAATATAAAGCTAAAAAAAGTCTAAAGATAAATAATGCTTACAAAATGGAAAAGGTCAATAAAATCAAACTCCTCTGGATTCTGATTAAGAAAATATAGAATAGATAATACAGATTTTGCTCAATCTAAGAAGGAAGCAAACAGAATTCTGTGATGAAAAAGTAACTCAGGGGAACTAATAACAATAGCAGGTGGGGGGAAGTTTTCTTGATCTAAGGATGGAAAGGACCCAGGTGTAGGGCTGTGGGTATGAGAAGATTTCTAGGATACAGTTGATATCAGAAAGGGTATGGTGTGTTGAAAAAAATTCGGTTTCCATGTCTGGGACTTAGCATACACAATACACAATCACATGGGGCAGAGCCTGAATGGTGTCAGAATCTGTCTTTGCAAATAGCCACAACATGGCAACAAGAAATGTATCTTCTTACTAAGCTACGCACTTTTAAAATATATTAAATACAGATGCACACTGGATAATCAAGTCCTGGACAGTGTCTGGACACAATTCCAAAGGCAGAATGTTCCCCCTTCTTTGTTGTGTAAGTTCTCAACTCAGGGAATTCTACTTGCTTTGCTTGTCTCATCATGTAACCAAACACACCTGTTAGTCACTTCCTGTGTGGTCAATCTGCTGTGTGGACAAATTGGATCCCCAGGAACCAGGAAGTATGTGAATAATCTCGGTGAAGCTCTTACTCATGGTACATTAGTGATGTGAATACTAATTAGTATTTGTGAAGTAGGAGGAGAAACAGGAGTGAGATAGTTGATTTTGATTACCTGATAGTAATGAACATATCACAATATTATTGTAAAGAGTAACATCCTACTGTCCTTCCATCTTGCCAATTTAAAGAAACAAGTCTTTAGCTCTCTCTCCATGGAAAAATTTGGAACAGATAGGACAATTAATAAAACATAGTTTCAAAAGAAATAACAATAATGAAAACTATACTCCATTTCTAGTATCTTTCCTAATAATCAGACCAACATATATTGTACGAGGACTTAGTCAAAAGATTCATCTGGATATTTTCAAATTTGAAAAAATTAAAGCAACTCATGGTGTGTTTTTTCCACAGTAGAATCAAGGTAGAAATTGATTTTAAAAATATGTAACTAAAACAATGTCAACTGATTAATAATGAAATGCTTTAACACCAATTCATTTGAACTGATGAAATAGATAAATTCCTAGCTCAATTCATAGCTCAATAATTATTTAAAATATTTAATTTTTTAATAGTAAAGTTTTCCCCGAAGGAAACTCAAGGCTCACATGGTTTCACTAGTAAATTCTTGCAAAAAATTTAAGGGGAAAAAAAATACCATGAACCTTGCACAAACTCTTCCAGAATACAGATGAGACAGCTTTTTCTAAGGCAAGTTTTCTGACACCGGATAGCCAGAATTTCAAAACCTGACAAGGATATCACAAAAAGAGAATTACAGATCAATCTTTTGTAAAAATAGATGTAACCATCTTTAACAAAATGGCAGACAATTGAATCTGCTGACAAATAAATTGAGCTTATTCTAGGAATGCAAGGTTGGCTTAACATTTTAAAATGAACCCAACCATATTAATTCAGAAAAGGAGAAAGGTTATATGAATATTTTGATAGATGCAGAGAAACAATTTGACAAAATTCATTTCTCCCTCATTTATTATATATTAAAAGAACTCTTCGCAAACTGAGAATAAAAGGCAACTTTCTTAAACAAATAAAAAAAATTACATTCTCATCCTTCTGGCAAACTTCATACCCAATGGTGAAATATTAAAAACTTTTCTCCTAAGTTTAGAAGTGAGACAAGAATGACAGCTACTTGTACTTAATATTTTATTGGGGGTCCTCACCATTGCAATATAATTTTTAAAAAAGTATTATGACTTTAAAGGAAGAAAAAAATGCTCTCTTTTAGTTGTCGACAGCATGATTACATTTCAAGAAAATTCAAAAGATGCTATAAACTATTTGAACTAAAAATTAAGTGTGCAATTTTGCTAGATACAGGTCACTGTTTAAGAATCATCTGTATTTCTATGTATCATTCACAAACAAGTAAAAAATTATATTTTAAAGCACACTATTTACAATAGTATCAAAATATAAACTACATAAAAATAATTCTAACAAAAGATTTGCAGTGCCCTAACACTGAAAACTATAATCAACTTTGAGAGAAATTAAATATCTAAATAAACTTAGAAATAAAACTTTTAATATTTAGAAAACTCAATATTGTAAAGGTGTCAATTCTTCAAAAATTATCTATAAATTCACATAATCCTAATCAAAATTCTAGCAAGATTTTTTTTTTTAGAAATTGACAAGCTGACTCTACAATTCATATGGAATTTCAAAGGGCCAGGGCTATTTAAGGCAACTGAAACAGAAGAGCAAAACAAAGCTAGAAGATTCATTCTACCTGAGAACAAAACCCATGATAAGCTATAGTAATGAGAATTTATGGGATTGATACAAATTTATACAAACTAACCAGTGACGTAAATTAGAGAGCCTACACAGGAATGATCGCCTGGCTCATGACAGAGACAACAATGCAATGGGTAAGAGAATAGTTTTTTCAAAAGATGTTGCTGGATTGATTGGCTATGTGAAAAAAATATCTGGACCCCTACCTGTACTCAAAAATTTAATTCCAGATGGATCACAGATCTAAATGTGAAAATTAAATAATAAAGCTTTTAGAGGAGAATTTAGGAAGACATTTTCATGACCTTGAAGTAGGTAGAGATTTCTTAAACGATATATAAAAGGTCTTAACCATAGAGAAAAATGCCCATATGTACATCTGACAAAAGACTCATATCTAACATATGTACAAACTTCTACTAATCAATACAAATTAGACAACTCAAGAGAAAAATGGCAAAAAGATTTGAACAAACACTTCACAAGAGCATATGCAAATATCCAGAAAACATGAAAATGTGCTTCGACTTCATTAGCTACTAGGAGCTTTTAAATTAAACCATGATTAGATTAGTATTACCAGATCGGCCAAATTAAAGTCAGAAAATTCCAAGATTTGGAGAGGAAGTATAGCGTTTGGAATTCTTATATCAATACATTGCTGGTATTTTAGTAAAGTGGTATAACATTTTGGAATACCATGAAGCAGTAGCTACCAAAACTAAAAGGGTACATGCAACAGGATTTCAGTTCCATGAAGCACACAGAGGCGGGCCTAATCCACGGTGCTGGAAGTCCGGATGCTGGTTAGGGCAGAGGCAGAGGGGTCAGGTGACAAGAATAGGAACAGGTGTTCCGGGAAGTAGAGAACTGTTCTGTTTCTTGATCTGGATGCTGGTCGTATAAGTATATCTGGATGTGAAAATGCATTAGGATTTGCCTTTATGACAGGAAATGAAGTAGAGATTGAAGAATGCTACTTATTTTTGTTACAAAAATAATGTTCCAAAGAAACTATCTTTTTATCTCCCTTGTGATCTTAGCCATAAACCGCCTAATAACATACACATCTTAGCAGAGCCTGGAAAATGCCTCCTGTACTGTTACAGGGGGCTAGTGCTGGGAGGGACTCCTTCTTTTCTTCCCAGTCAGAAGAATTATTTCCTTAGCCTATATTTTATTTCCAAGTTCAGCTCTCTCCTGTCCACAGTTATAAGTCTTTTTTTCCTTTTTCTCTCTGCCTCTAAAAACAAATACAGTTTTCACCTAAAATAGTAGAATAAAATTGCCTATGTATTCTGGGTCCTAGAAAACAGACCCTATTTTGACAGAACATCAGTTCCATAATTTATTCTTCACATAATTACATAATTCAAACTCATTATCTAACAATCCCCCACGTAACTGCATCTTTCTCTGTATATTTTGTTCCATAGCAACATGTCTTCTAGCTCCCCGACAACCATTTCACTTAGGGGAGATGTCTCAAAGGTTTCTCTTCACATTAGAAACTACCAAGGAGGAAAAGGGCTTGAAGCTTTGTGAATATTAGATATTTAGAGCCTTCTGACATAGCTGTCATTCATTGCACACTCAACAGTTTGTTTTCAAGGGCCCTTAGGGTGCCAGGCAATGACATTAGACACTAGAGTTACAGTGGGATAATGGTTAAGCACGTAGGCTCTGAACTCAGGGAACCTGGGTTCAATTCCTTGGTGTATCATTGACTCAGTCTCTAAAAATGGTCTGCTTATGCCCTAACCAGTATGGCTCAGTTGGTTGGGCATTTTCCCACAAAGCAAAAGGTCACAGTTTCAATTCCTCGTCAGGGCATATGCCTGGAGTGCAGGTTCTGTACCCAGTCAGGGCGTGTATGAGAAGCAACCCATCAATGTTTCTCTCTCACATCGATGATTCTCTCCCTCTTTTCTCCCTCCCTTCCCCTCCTTCCAATAATAATAATAATGCAATCTTAAAAAATAAAAATGGTCTGTTTACCCCCGACTCAGTTTACTCATTTATGATATAGCAGTACTAGTAATGCCTTTCTCCTAGCATTGTTAGGAAGGTTAAGTGGCGTATTACGTGAAAATCACTGAGAAACATTCTTGGCACATGGTACATGTCAGCTGTTATTCCCAGAAGAGATGACACAATATTTGCCAAACTGCCTATTGACAAACTTCACTGCCACTGGGACTGCCTGCCGTCCTCTGCCCTAGCTACCCATCCATGCTAGCAAGGAAATGACAAACTTATTAACTGAACTAGCAGCTAGTTGTCACACTGGAAAGTCCTTGGCATAGGGTATCCTGGATCTGCCTTTTACAAATGAGGACACATAAGCCCGGATACTTTGCCCAGCTTGAACTGAATCTCATACAGATAAATTAGGGGGTGAAGCTGGTACTAGAGCTTGGGTCTCCCCATTCCTAGTTCAGGCCCTCGGCTGGAAGGACCTGCACACTCGAAGACTGGCCCATTCTTTCTTCTGGCTCACATCTGACACCACCAAGGGGAGCAACTCAGGCACATTCCTCCTAATTGGCAGGGGTGGGATATGGGGGGCACCTTGCTGTATGTTGTCTATTTTTAGTCTCCGTGTACGACCTGCTCCCTGCAGACTCACTGGGGCTAACAGACTGCTGTGGGATTTAAGGCACTCTCCATGTTGCTTGGTAGTTGCCATGCCAACAAAATTTAACGGAAATTGGGTTTTCTAGTAGACTATTTTAGTGGCAGCTTTAAAGCCAGATTACAGTTCTGATTCTGAAGCTTAAATGATGCAAATGATTAGTACTGGTATATAGTAGGTGCACCATAATACTTGCTGAAAAATGGGATGAATACATGAATGCAATTAGTTGCATTAGGAAGCTGAAGATGTAGCAGCAGAGAACTGATCTGCTACTTACAGTCAGTATTTAGAGTCAGTCTGGAGCAAGTTCACTCATATCCTCCCTGAATTTTCATAATTACCTGACGCTCTGTGTGTGAACTGCTTTGTCTGATTCCAAAAGATTGCCTCTGATCTTCAGGCCATTTATGAGCTGTGCAACCCAGGGGTCCCCGGTTGCACATAGCTGCATGTTGCAGACATGGAAAAGGTAACAGGAATCTGACCAGGGAAACTTGCAGGTCTTTAACGGGGGCAGGGAACTTGTGCACATCTGAGAGGATCAGTGCTCAGTCCTTTTAAGGATGCATTTTTGCAAATATAATCACCATATTTAATGGATGCATTTGTTTAAACAGCCTCTTTGTTTCAAGCAACCTATGTTTGAAAGTTCCATCCTCTAGCCACAATGAGTGAATATTATCAGATAGGCAGATAGTCAGGGTAACTCATAAATCTCTGTTCAGTTCCCAGGTCCCACAGCAAGTATTCTCTGAAAATCCCGCCTGACAAGTTCTTTCCCTTCTCAATAAAATCTGTTTTCTCTATTAATCTTTTGGCCTTCCTCTCTCCCTCCTTCTTCCCTTCCTGTTTCTGCCCTTGCCTTCCTCCCTTCCTCCTGTTCATCCATTCTACTTTCCATTCTCTTTTCCTTTCTCCCGCCCTCCTTCCTTCCAGTGGCAGTGAAAAGAGCAGTCTTTCGGAGTCAAAATTAGATTCAAATCCTTACTGTCTCTGATGCCTATTTGTGTGACGTTCCGCAACTTTCATTACATCTCGAGCAGGATTTCTTTTTGTGCACAAGGCACTACCAGTGTCTGTCTTGGACGGTTATGGCAATGATGGAGTGTTTCTCAAACTCTTAGTGGGCATGAGTCACCTAGGGAGATAGGCAAAAATTCGGATTCTCAAGATCCATACCCCTAGACTCTAATCCATTAGGTCAAAGTCTCAGGTATCTGC
>PVKM010020851.1:0-23048 GCA_004027735.1 Carollia perspicillata
AACAAATGGAAATACATACTGTGTTCATGGATTGGTAGAATTAACATCATCAAAATGTCCATATTACCCAAAGCAATATACAGATTCAATGCAATACCTATTCAAAGTACCAATGGCATATTTCACAGACATAGAACAAACACTTCAAAAATTTATATGGAACCATAAACGATCCTGAATAGCAGCTGCAATTTTGAGAAAGAAGAACAAAGTAGGAGGGATCACAATACCTGATACCAAACTGTATTACAAGGCCACTGTACTCAAAACAGCCTGGTACTGGCATAAAAACAGGCACATAGATCAATGGAACAGAACAGAGAGCTAAGAAATAAATCCAAGTCTCTATGGTCAGTTAATATTCAACAAAGGGGGCAGCAACATAAAATGGAATAAAAATAGCCTCTTCAACAAATGGTATTGGGAGAACTAGACAGCTACGTGCAAAAAAGTGGAACTCGAGCACCAATTTACACCATACACAAAAATAAATTCAAGATGGATAAAGACTTAAATATAAGCCGTGACACCATTAAAGTCATAGAGGAGAACACAGGCAGAAAAATCTCAGATATCTCACGCAGCAACATTTTTACTGATATGTCCCCCAGAGCAAGGGATATAAAGGAAAGAATAAACAAATGGGATCTCATCAAAATAAAAAGCTTCTGCACAGCTAAAGAAAACAGCATTAAAATAAAAAGAGAACCAACTATAAGGGAAAACATATTTGCCAATGATACTTCAGACAAGGGTTTAATCTCCAAAATATACAAAGAACTTACATGACTCCACTCCAAGAAGACAAGCAACCCAATTAAAAATGGGCAAAGGACTTGGATAGACATTTCTCCAAGGAAGACATACAGAGGATTCAGAGACACATGAAAAGATGCTCAATATTGCTAGCCGTCAGAGAAATGCAAATTAAAACCACAATGAGATACCACTTTACACTGGTCAGAATGGCCATCATAAACAAAGCAACAAACAGCAAGTGTTGGAGAAGTTGTGGAGAAAAGGGGACCCTAGTTCACTGCTGGTGGGACTGCAGACTGGGGGTTGCAGACAGTATGGAACTTTTCTAAGAAAACTAAAAATGGAACTGCCTTTTGACCCAGCAATTCCACTGCTAGGACTATATCCTAAGAACCCAGAAACATCAATACAAAAGAACCTATGCACCCCAGTGTTCATAGCAGCACAATTTATAATAGCCAAGTGTTGGAAGCAACCTAGACGTCCATCAGTAAATGAATGGATCAAAAAACTGTGGTACATGTACAAAATTGAATTCTATGCAGCAGAAAGAAAGAAGGAGCTCCTACCCTATGCAACAGCATGGATGGAACTGGAAAGCATTATGCTAAGTGAAACAAGCCAGATGGTGAAGGACAAATACCATATGATCTCACCTTTAACAGGAAGCTAAGAAACAAAACAAACAAGCAAGCAAAATATAACCAAAGACATTGAAATAGAAAACAGGATGACAGTAACCAGAGGGGAAAGAATTTCAGGGGAAAAAGGGAAGGGATTATAGGAACAAGTGTAAAGGACACATGGATAAAAACTAAGGGGTGGAAATGGGAGGGAGGTGGGAGCACTGGGGGGTTGGACTGGGATGGGAGTAAAAGACAGAAAACTGTACTTGAACAACAATTAAAATAAAATTAAAAGAAAAAAAGTGGCAACACATTTTTTAGTTTCCATGCAAGAAAAAAATGATTTGATAAAACCTAGTAAGCAACAGGTATCTGTATGCTAATCTATCAAACATTTTATAATATAAACCATAAAAGTTTATTTAATTGTTGCTACTATTAAAACTGAATTACAGAAATAAGGTGTGTACCTTTTTCAGCCAATATTTCCTCCACAGGAAAACCTACATCATGATCTGAATCACAGGGAGAAGAATCCGGAGTTTTCACCAACACATGCTCCTTAGGAGGTGGAGGTGAGTGAGGAGGAGTGGGCTGCGGGGTGGCCACTGGGGTACACACTCTTGCCTAAATTAATTAATAAAATAAAGTAAATGGTGCTTCTCTTACCCAAGATTGAGATCTTCCCAAGTACGAAGTCCATACCCTTAATAATTATTTATATTGCCTATTTATACTGAGTTTTCTACATTTCCTCATGGAATCACCCTCATGTAGTAAGTATTTGCAGTATATGGGCAGAAAACAAACCAAAGTTAATCAGCACAGAGAAAACCATAACCCCGACTGTAGGGGCCCAGCGGCCATAAGGGGTTAAGGAGAGGGTTTCTCACCGTGGGAGTGGTGATAGAAACCTGGTTTCTAGCCTCAAGGCCGTTCTGGGCCCAGACTGCCTCCCAACTGCTGATTATCTGGTTGTTCCCATGCGCAGGGGGAAGGCATGGCCTTCTTTGCAGGTGCAAGGAAGTATGTGTTAATGAGAACCTTGTCCTGTGGGAACAAGTTCCTGTGGGAACTTGTAAGCTTTTATCTCAAGGACATGACTGTTACATGCTTTGTAGCTTTTGAGGCACTGTGCTTAAAAGCTTTGCTCTCTTTCAATAAACTCGCCATGACCCGCTGAGTCTTGGACCTCTCCATTATTATTATTAATCAATAATAATAATATCATCCCTCACCCTGACTTACGAACCCCCCTGCCGCAGCGGGCTGCGACACCCGACAACATCTGCACTGAGTGAGTCACCAATGACCTAATAAAGCACAGACCAAGACTATGTGCTAAACCTCTGACACACTACTCACACTCCACCAATTATACTTCGTATTTGAATTCTACGGAGACTGGTGTAAATTTATGTTTCTGCCTCAAATTACTTTAAATGTTGTATCTATCACCCTGGCTGGTGTAGCTCAGTAGATTGAGTACAGGCCTGCAAACCAAAGGATCACGGTTCAATTCCCAGTCAGGGCATATGCCTGGGTTGCAGGCCAGTTTCCAGCAGGGGATGCACGAGAGGCAACCATACATTGATATTTCTCTCACTCTCTCCTTCCCTTCCCCTCTAAAGATAGATAAATAAAACCTTAAATAAATAAATAAATGTTTCACCTATAAAATGATGTCTTTGTGATCTATAGCATCAGAAGTGACTACAGATTTCTGTTTGTATAATTTCATGTTGCTCCTGTGGGATTCAGAACAAGTCACCCCAAGATGTGCCTGTGTGGTATGGACATTGTTCTGAGACAAAGGCACTGTTAGCTGCTTCTGCTCCTTCCTTAATTAGGGTCTTTGCACATAATAAGAGATTATCATTACCTCTTTTGACCTACCTATACGTCAGGACAAACTACTAATTACAGAACATGTACTCTCCTGGCAATGACCTTCTGAAACTTTAAAGTGCCTTACCTCCTCCCTGGCCGGGAATGTCACGAGTACCCCATTCTCCCTGTCTCTGAACCTCTCATGCCTGTGGGGTCTGACTCTCATACATGTGGGTCCAATACATACCTATGTATTAAATTTGGTTATTTTTTGTTGTTAATCTGCTCATAATTATTTGATTATTAGGCCAGTGGAAAGAACTCTGAAGACAGTGGCAAGTTTCTTCCTCTACCACATCGTAATAGATTAAAAACTCAACATAATAAGGCTCATTAACAAATAATAACCAAAATGTCTAAAATATAGAGACTACCAATATCAGTTTACATAGTAACCAAAAGCAACCTGTGAGCATTAGATCTGTCTTGAAAATTTTTTTAAAAAGCTAGAAAGGGTACATTTGGAACAATTGGGAAAACTCAAATATGAAGTCTGTATTATATATGAATGTCAAATTGTGGGGATATGATAATGGTGTGACTGACCAGAAACTTCATTTCTTTAACATGACCTTTTTTCCTTCTTTCCTTTTGATTAAAACTGGCCTTGTGAAGCCAAAGAGCACCCTGACTCACCTGCCTCTCTCTCCTTTGCACCTCCAGTCCCTTAATCGCTAAGCCCTCAGGACAATGAGGTTCTGGTCGGTGGCATCAAATAATCTTAGGAACAAATCCTCAGGTCTGTTGACTGACCACAGACACAGAGTTTCAGTCAAACTACAGATGACATCTAGGCCTCAGTTGTGTTTCAGCTGCAGAAAGATCCCGCTGACCACATCCTTGCAAAACCAGACAAAGTAACACTATGGCTGATATCAGGACCAGACACTATGCTCAACTACCCCCTACCCTAGTGCTGACCAATCAACAGAGACCACAACCCTAACCTCTTCGTCCCCTATATAATCCATTCCCTAGAAGCCATTGGAGAGCTGGGTCTTGGAGTATGAGCTTATCTGTGACACCAGGGTTGGCACCATTTCCTCAAAAGTAACTTTTATTTTCTTGCTGCAGACTCTGTTCACTTTTGATTGGGCTTTGGGGTGTGCAGGTGAACATACCCTTTACTTCGGTAACAATAGTATTTTGGTTATGTAAGAAAGTATCTTGTTCTTAGAAGATACTGATGATTCTTTTGCAAGTAAAGTGACAATGGTATCTGCAACTTTCAAATGATTTTAAAGAAATATAACATACAAAGACAGATAAAGTGTGTAAAAATGTTATCAAGTGGTAATTATAGGTAAAGGGTGCATGTTCATTGCCTCATACTTTTAATTTTTAAAATAAAATGCTGGGGAAATGTTACTATAATTATAACAACAAGGAATCAATCTCCACCAGAAATGGTGATTTTATGATATCCAAATTGAAATTTGTTCATTTTACTGCTCTTTAATAAATGTATCAAAAATTCCCCAGGACCCCGAGATATGAAAGGACAGTCACACCTACCGGCAGGTATGTTTTACGAGTTGAAACATCTGCAGAAACACCGGCAGCAACCGGATCTTGCCTCTTTGCTTCTCTGTCACCCAGCGTGACGGCAACGATCTCAGCCAGGGCTTCGTTCACAAAGTGGCCAATCATGTCTGAGTTCACGGGAACCCCAGCATCAACGAAAAGCTGGAGGACGCCGCCGCTCATTCCTGCCACTACAAAAGGAACGCATTTCAGGGTGAGTGTGCAAGGAAAATGCATGCAACCCAAACTTCAATTCCTAAAATTTCAGAGATATGAACATATGTGTAAAAGGGGGTGAGAGGAGAAATAAAAAAATGAAAATAAAAACCTACTTATTATGAAAGAGAATAAGATGATAATAAGGAACATTCTTTCTAAGCAAACAGAAAAGGGAAGGAGACAGACATATGAAAGTTTACTTATATGACCTCTTCCTTACCATAGAATTTAGTGATAAAAAAGATTTACATCCACATTAAATGTTCTATCTGCAAACAATCCACATTTCCAAGAACAGGACACAAAAAACCCTGTGATGGTTCTTGGCCAAAACACAAGGACCCAGTGACTAGTGGGGAACTTTAAAGAAAGGGTTGCTGCTTTATAAATATGGAGACAAACCTTTCTTCCTTCCGGTTTCAGATGCTAACTTTACAGGCAAATCATCCTCAAACTTTTAGTTTAGTGCTTGATAGTGTAAGCTCCGCAGGTGTATTGCAAATATTCATATCATAGCTTTATTTATAATAGCCAAAAACTAAAAGACTACAAATGTCCATCAACTAATGAATTATAAATTGTTATGTCCATACAATGTAATATCAGTATATGCAACAACATGACTATCAAAGTATTATGAAAAATAAGACGAACATAATAGATTATGTACCATATAATTACACATATGTAAAATTGTAGAGAAAGAAAAAAATACAGTGATAGAATGCAGATGAGTGTTTGCTGGGGCCCAGTGGGCATGGGAGGAGATTAGGAATTGACTGCAATGTGGTACGAGGGAACTTTTTGGGATGATGGAAATGTTTTTCAATATCATGGTCATGTGGCTAATGTACCAATGTAGCTGTTTACTTATCAAAAGTCATCAAACTGTACACTTAGAATTGGTATTATGGCAAGTAAACTACATCTCGAAAAAGCTGTTGTAGAAGAACGGGGGGGGGGGAGGAGGAGGAAGAAGAGAATGATGTGGACTCCACGAAGAAAGAGGCTCGTTTATCCATTCCATGACTTCTTAAACTCTCATCAAGTGTTAGTTAAGATCTAAGTATTAAAGGAAAAACATCCTTAACCTCAAGTAATGTGTAGTCTACAGAGTGAAACAAGCATGTAGACCAATCACAATACAACGTGATAATTACTATAACCAAGATACAAAGTGCTGTGGGAAACGGTGGAGAGATCTGAGTGGGGGGGATGGAGGGCGGCATAACCACCTGAATGCTGCAGTATGAAACAAGGAGTTGAGGGAGGACGGACCGCCACGACAAAGAACTGGGAAGTGACACAGAAAATAAGAGCTTATCTTTTGTCAGCCGAGGAATACCTCACCTCTAGAATATATAAATCCACACTGACCTGAAAGTTTTGTCTTTTAATAACAAAAAAGTTAAAGAGATTCCATCTCACTTACCAATGTCAGAAGTCAATGGTTCACTTGTCTCACTGGCTGCAACACTGACATTAGCTATGGCTTGTTGCTGGACTGGAAAGAGCCCAGAGATAATTCTTGACATTATTTCTTGTTCTACCCTAGAAGATAAAAGTGAAGGTTCCTAAACTTGATGGAAATGTATGCAGGTTAGACATACCACCCTCAACAATGAGCTCTAACCATGAACACAAACATGTACATGTGAAAGCAGTCAATCTAAAAGCAGAATCTGGAAAGAAAAAAAAAATCAAATGTGTACCCTAGCAAAATAAAACACATAAAATAGATCTTCCTGTGGGAGGCAATTCATTAAATCAAACTGAAATCTTTCAGATTAGTCTAATGAAAAGCTGTACAGACCTAGTAAATTCATAAGAAGGTTTAGGTCAATGATTACCTAGCATACCACGAACCTCAAGTGTTGGGACTCTACTCTGAAAGCACACGTACAAAGCCATACAAGATCAGAGCTAGAAAAGAGATCCAGCCACTCTCTCTTCGAGGAATAAACACATAGCTGCAATATGGGTAGGTAGTTTCCCTCTTGAAAAGGAAAGAAAATTTATTTCCAAGGTCATTTTTAGAAAGGAGAAAGGAAGACAAAAGGGAAAGAAAAGGAATACAATAGGGGACTGCTTCTGTACAATATAGCAGCTAACAGACTGATTAAAAATTATTATTATACAACCTGGCTGGTGTAGCTCAGAGGCTTGAGTGCGGGCCTGTGAACCAAAGGATTGTAGTTTGATTCCCAGTCAGGGCACATGCCTGGGATGCAGGCCACTTCCCAGCAGGGGACACACGAGAGGCAACCATACACTGATATTTCCCTCCCTCTCTCCCTCCCTTCCCCTCTAAAGAAAAATAAAATTAAATTTAAAAAATATTATTATACAAGTAATAGATGTTCATTAGAGAAAAATCAGCAAATATATAAAAAATTTTAAAAATAGATAAGGCTCATTCATAATCCCAGGTTCAAGGATAAATACAGTTAACAATTTTTAATGTGTTTTTCCAATTTTTCCCCCTATACAAATTTATTTTGAAGTAAGTCCTTATAAACCATGGTTAAATCGTTAGTATCACGATTCACTTATACTCCAGTGTATTATTAGTATCTTTCAACATCATTAAATATTTTTCTAAACTTGGTAACTGTATTAATATTCAGTATAGTTTATTCCATAACTTCCTTAAGGTTTCTCACAGGTAAAAAGAGGGATGAAAACAGAGCTCAGGAGTGTATGTAAGTAACAACCGGAACAGTGCTTCGTTTGTAATACGTGGTAAATCTGCGAGGTCATCTATGGCCTAGTAGCAGCACTGCAATTATTTCCTTAGGATACATTTCTAGAACTAAATCCCTAGATTGAAGAACATGTACATGTTTAAGGCTTCGTTACTTAACAATAGCCTCTCCTGCCATAATAGACAGTTTAAGTACAAACATTTAAGAACAGAAATAATACCTCCAACAAACTCTGAGCATCATATCAAATAGTTCCCAGTAACTATAGAAAAGGAAAAATTAATAAAAGACAAGAAAGACTTTAACCAAAACTTAATGCTTTCCATTTATATTGCTACTATGATTCTGTTAACAGAAAACCACTGAAAACTTACCACTGAATTAAACTATTTTCCAATGTTTCTTTTCTCTGAATTACTTTATCCAGAATATCAGCAGTGGGCTGAAAAGCAGAAGCAACTGGCGGAAATGGAGGACCATTATATTTTGTAGGAGCAACTTGAATATTTCTGTTAAACTCCAGAACTGGTTCAGAGTATTCTGGAATTTCATCACATTGTTCCTCTTCCTGGTAATAAAAAAACCCGAAACTATTATATTCACATATCTGTTCAACATTTGCTGAGTAACGAGTATAGGCGGGGAACTTACACAGATGAACTACCAACATTTGTAAGTCAACAGTGTTTCAATGAGGTTGATCACATTATTTAGAATATGCACATCTGTCTCTCATATGGAAATATACTGGTAGAAAATGGTTTCTAAGATTTGTTACCTGTACGACATCAAGCACTTCATCAAAGTTAGTTCCTGGAAACTTCACCTCTTCTTCATCTATCTTCGTAAACTCTGGAGTCTAAGAAAGCATTTTCAGAAAGTTTTTGTTGTGCTTAATACCTTTTTACTTATACATTATTTATAATACTTCTACTCATAGCATAAGCCTGTGATACTTGGCCCTATTTTTAATTTTAATATCTGGTTCAGAATTTATTTAATGACTAAATGAAATCCAAGCTAGTCCCAAAGCAATGAGGTTCTCATTTCAATAGTTACAAAAAATTAAATATAAGTTTTTCTATCAAGGAGTCCCTCAGAATGCAACATAAATCAGGTTGATATCATTGTGATTTCATTCCTAGAGTTAAGATATTAAGTATACACATGCAAACACAGAAGGGCTGACAGAGAATCAAATAATTTAGAAAGATAAACAAAATAGTTATCTTACAGATTTAGTCTCTAGGCCTTACTATATGTAACCTAACCACCTAAAACCACAACAGTCTCTTCCTGAGAGCAGAACAATAAACAGTCCAAAAATTAGTATTTGTAATCATATATGTTTTAATAAACTCCTGGCAAAAAAATTACTGATGAAAAAATTAAATTAGGTACAAATAATTTAGGGTCAGTTCCATTTTACTATTTTTTTAATTTTTATTTTTTATGCTGTTAAGAGTTGTTCCTGCTCTCTCCCCCTTTCGCTACCTCCACCCGCCCCACCTACTTCCCTCCACAAGCCAATCCCCACATTGTTGTCCGTGTCTATGGGCTGCGCACAGACGTTTTTTGGTTAATCCCTCCACTATCTTTCACCCTGCCTCCCCTCAGCCTTTCTGGCAGCTGTCAGTCTGTTTTATGTATCTAAGCTTCTGTCACTATTTTGCTCACTAATCCTGATTATGAAAAATTGTTAGTGTTCTCTCCTTCTTAAGACTTCATCCTTAATGATCAAATTTGGTCATAATAGATGAAATGTGGGAAAAATTAACAATGCTATTTTGATATATAGTAAAGTCACAGTTTCATTACTCAATAGCAAATAAGTACTAGAAGAAAATGCATAATTTTGTATAGTATCAATAGTATAATGGCAAAGAAACATCCCAAACAAAAACTCCAATCATCACTATAAAATTCACATTCAGAAAAACTATATTTAGTTTGCATTTAAATCAAGATTCTTCTCCAAAGAGACAGAATTTCTTTCTTTACATAGGAGAGTCTTATGACTTCAGTGACCAAAAAGTTACACTAGGGATTATCACTTTCGAAATGCTTTAAATGTAAGAATCTTAAAGTTTCTTTTCAAGCTCACTAGTAATTTCATATTCATTTTGAATCTTCTCCTTGAAACCTAAATTATTATAATAAATTCTAATTATAATGAAAGACTTTGCAGGGAACAACAGTTAAAATCTATAATGGTAGAATAACAGTAAAAGTTTTTTTAAAATTCTGTCTAGATGGAAAAAATCTATAGTGAGACATTACTTAAAACTATGTAATAAATTTCTGAGCACTACCTGTATCCAGGTGCTCAGCGGAGGTGTAGATGCTTGTCTGGGCCTGGGCGGAAATGGACTGGAGACCTCGCTTCCCTCTGAAGTGCTGTCGATGTCCACATTGGGTAATACCTACAACAGAGCATGACATCGAGCTTCCCGCTCACCGCTTTGAGTCAAATACATGTTAATCTATATATATCAATGACATTTATTTAACTTCTTATTGCAAAGTCAATGGATAACAATTTCTTAATTATGAAAGGATAATTTACAAAATTTGGAAAATATGGGCGAACAACAAAATCCTACTATCTTAAGAAAACTTCATTTTCACTAATTCCCTTTATCTTTTTATCATTCACTTATGCATAGCTAAAATATATTCGGATGGCCAAAAGTCCATACGGGTGTTTTCCATAAGGTAACACATTTTTTTCATTTTCACCAATAACTTTATTGATTTGGATATTTTGAGTATGTCAGCTATGTCCTGCATAATATAACATTGATTATATGTCTCTCAATTAATGTCTCTATTCAATTGATATCAATTTCAACTGATTTACCCAACTGTGGAGCAACACCCAGAGAGAGCATTACCCATCTTGAGGGAAATCATGAAACTTTGCAAACCTCTTTTAAAATGTTGGATCAGTCGCAGCACCTTCTCCATACACTGCACAAGTGGCTTTTTGTGTTTCAGTTGTGTTTTTACCTTTCTTGAAATAATAAAGCATAATGTGCCAAAAATGTTGCATATATTCTTCTATCTTCAATATTAAGATGGCTACACAAATATTCACCAATTTTAATGTTTTTTTAAATGCACGCTGATATGACAGCTGTCACAATACCATCTAACAAAATTGTTCTGAATGAAGTTCAAGACAACTAAGCGCTACTAGAGCCACCTTATGGAAGAAAACCAACTTTGGCCAACACACCCCCAAAAATAATTTCATTCCTGATTTTTCAATGTAATTATATCATAAACATCTTATCATGCTTCCATATAGACTTCAGAATCATGTTTCAAGTGACTGTATAATATTTCAACAAATATACATGCCTCAATTATTTAATCATTTTCTGAAGTTGGTAAACATTTAGGATATTCCTAATATTTCCACTATTATATCTATATCAGTAGAAAAGAATTCTTCCTCATATAATATAGGGTTTATTTCCCTAAATTTTGAATCATATCATTATACTAAATAGCCAGATACTAAATTAAATTATCAAGCCACAGGGCATGAATACTTAAGATTTTTGGATTACTGCCAAAATGCAATCCGAATGAGCTCTATTTACACCATCAAAAAACATACTCAATTATAAGTTTTACCTACTTTCACCCAAATTAGATAAAATAATTGTTTCAGCAATAACAGTTTTTAAAAGGAGGTATATTATTTTAATTTGTATTATTTGGGTAACTACCAAAATTTAAATTATTCAGTTGTCTTGTTTATAAACTATATTTCCTCTTAGCACAGTCTTATTCATGTTCTTTGAATATTTCTGGATTTGCATATATTTTTATTAATTTATGAAGGCTTTTATATTTAAAAATTAATCCTTTCTAGCATATTCCTTTCATATGTTTTCATTATATGTTGATTTCCTTTTTATTTAGGATTTTAAAAAATATTTAAGTTTTAGATTTTATAGATTCAAATCTATTTTTGTATCATATCTAAGTTTTCTTCTCTGATATTCAGACTTAGCTTCAACTTTGATAAAAATTCCCTGCAATTATCTTCTAATTCTTCTATATTTTTATATTTTGTAGCTACACTTTTGCTTATTACCTACTTGGAACTCATTTGCTATAGGTGGCAGGAGTTCTAGAGTCTAAAACTGATCTATTTTCCATATTGCTAACCAATTACAGCATGTATTTTTTCATTCACAAGAAGACTATTTCCCACTGATTTAACAATCACATATTACTGGTACATTCTCTTTTAAATAACCAACATGATTTCTGAAATACTATTTAAACAGGACCAGTATCAAAACACTCTTAACTTTACTAAACACTTTGTTCCTTCAAATATCAAAATGATCCTTAAGTTCAAGTTAAAGATAAGGTCATTTTTTTAAAAATTACAATTGTACTAAAATTATACATTAACTAACGAAGAACTGACTACTTGAATATTTAATCTTCACGTATAAGTCCTTTCTCCATTCAAGTCTTCATATATATGCTTGTATAATGATTAAATTACTAACTGTGCAAATCACAAACACTATTTTCTAAATTAGTTATAACATACTGTTCAATTTTTCCCTTTGGAATACCATCAAACCACCTGGACATGAGTCGTTGGCTTAGAAAAGGTACTTAGACCATACGAAGTGAGGACAGAGACATCACATGAATACCAGAGTTTTACAGAGCAAAAGACCCATGATGAAAGCAAAGTTTTCATAAAGAAATATAGTAGATTTTTTTAAGCCTCACTGGAAGATATGTTTTCATTGATTCTGGAGAGAGAAGAAAGGGAAGGGAGCGGGGAGAGAGAGAGGGCGGCAGGGAGAGACAGAGGGAAACGTTGACGGATTTCCTCTCGTATGTACCCCAACCAGGGATGGAACCCACAACCTAGGTATGTGCCCCAAGCAGGAATCAAATCCACAACCTTTTGGTGCACGGGACAATGCTCCAACCAGCTGAGCCACCTGACCAGGCAAATATAATAGATTTTAAGTAGTAAAGGTAAGCCAAGCATTGTGTTCCTTAAAAACCTTCTGTCCGTGCCCCACGGCGTACCTGTACAGTAAGCTGAGGAGGATCCTTCTTCTCTGACTTCATTTCTACGACTGCTATGTTAGGTTTCTTTACTCCAGTGCCCGTTCTTTGAGATGATGGAGGAATAGAAGTAGTCACTGTTATAGGGTGCGGTTTGTTTACAATTACTCCAGCAGGTGGCATGGAATCACTATTACTTTGGGTTTGTCCTGAAAAGTTTGGGGGAGAAAATGAGTCAACCCCTTCAGAAGTAAGGGGGAAAGCTAGTACACAGCCTAGGTCTTTGTGGCTGAATCCTCACGTGAAAGGAAAGCACTGTCTGCAATCTCCTCCCCCTCTAGAATCTCCACTGCCTACAAACCATGTCATCCTTTTAGCACTGACTACACTTCTTTGGTCTTCACACACTAAACACTTCATGTGCACTATTAAATTTAACCTCAAAATAAGCCTAAGTGGTATTAATAGCCACACTTTACAGTTAAGAAAGCAGAGGTTTAGAAACATATAATTGGCCAAAGATCATAATTATAAGTTCCAAACCCAAGACTAAAATGTATTGGCCTATATTGCATTATTTTTACTCTCAAATCTTCACAGAGCAACAATGGACAGAAATAAAACCAACAACAAAATACTAATGTTTGACTACCAGTAAATAGCATGTAGACCAACTCTTGGGTTATTACCATAGCTGTGAAAAACTTGTTAGCTTTCAGTTCAAAAGTCCAGCTTGTTTTCTATATTTCAAAGTAGAGAGAGAGAGACTCATGAAAAGCACAGACTCTGAACAAAGCCAGACTGCCTGGGACTGAATCTTGATTCCAGTCTAGCTATGTAGCCTTTGGCAAATTAACTAACCCCTCTGTGCCTTTGTTTTTTCATCTATAAAGCTCGTTCATTACTATGAGTTTCACAGGGTGGACTAAATGAGTTAATATATGTAAAGTGCTTAGATCTATACCTGGCACACAGTAAAAACTTTATCAATATTAGCCATTATATTAGTGGAAGGGATGTTTGAACAGACATACCATTAACCCATAACATCAAAAATAAAAAATTCTATGTACACTATCACCTAAAAACTGCTCAACCTAATCAATGAATTTGGCAAAACAGCGGGATACAAAGTCAATATCCAGAAATCAAAGGCATTTTTGTATACCAACAATGAAACAGCAGAAGCAGAAATCAAGAAAAAAATCCCATTTGATATAGCAAAAAGAAAAATAAAATACCTAGGAATAAACCTAACCAAAGAGGTAAAAGACCTGTATGCAGAAAACTACACAACACTGAAGAAAGAAATCAAGGAAGACATAAACAAATGGAAATATACACTGTGTTCATGGATTGGAAGAATTAACATCATCAAAATGTCCATATTACCTACACAAAGCAATTTACAGATTCAATGCAATACCTATTAAAGTACCAATGGCTTATTTCACAGACATAGAGCAAACACTTCAAAAATTTATTTGGAGCCATAAACGACCCCGAATAGCTGCTGCACTTTTGAAAAAGAAGAGCAAAGTAGGAGGGATCACAATACCTGATACCAAACTGTATTACAAGGCCACTGTAATCAAAACAGCCTGGTACTGGCATAAAAACAGGCACATAGATCAATGGAACAGAATAGAGAGCCCAGAAATAAACCCAAGTCTCTATGGTCAATTAATATTCGACAAATAGGGCAGCAACATAAAATGGAATAAAGATAGCCTCTTCAGAAAATGGCGTTGGGAGAATTGGACAGCTACATGCAAAAAAATGAAACTCGAGCACCAACTTACACCATACACAAAAATAAATTCAAGGTGGATAAAAGACTTAAATATAAGCCAGAACACCATTAAAGTCATAGAGGAGAACATAGGCAGGAAAATCTCAGATATTTCACGCAGCAACATTTTTACTGATTTGTCCCCCAGAGCAAGGGATATAAAGGAAAGAATAAACAAATGGGATCTCATCAAAATAAAAAGCTTCTGCACAGCTAAAGAAAACAGCATTAAAATAATAAGAGAACCAACTGTATGGGAAAACATATTTGCCAGTGATACCTCAGACAAGGGTTTAATCTCCAAAATATATAAAGAACTTGCATGAATCTACTCTAAGAAGACAAGCAATCCAATTAAAAAATGGGCAAAGGACTTGAATAGACACTTCTCCAAAGAGGACATACAGAAGATCGAAAAACACATGAAAAGATGCTCAATATTGCTAGCTATCAGAGATGCAAATTAAAACAACAATGAGATACCACTTCACACTGGTCAGAATGGCCATCATAAACAAAGCAACAAACAACAAGTGTTGGAGAGGTTGTGGAGAAAAGGGGACCCTAGTTCACTGCTGGTGGGAGTGCAGACTGGTACAACCACTATGGAAAACAGTATGAAATTTTCTAAGAAAACTAAAAATGGAATGGCCTTTTGACCCAGCAATTCCATTGCTAGGATTATACCCTAAGAACCCAGAAACACCAATCCAAAAGAATCTATGCACCCCAATGTTCATAGCAGCACAATTTATAATAGCCAAGTGTTGGAAGCAACCTAGATGCCCATTAGTAAATGAATGGATCAAAAAACTGTGGTACATGTACACAATGGAATTCTATGCAGCAGAAAGAAAGAAGGAGCTCCTACCCTATGCAACAGCATGGATGGAACTGGAAAGCATTATGCTAAGTGAAATAAGCCAGGTGGTGAAAGACAAATACCATATGATCTCACCTTTAACAGGAACCTAAACAACAAAACAAACAAGCAAGCAAAATATAACCAAAGACAATGAAATAGAGAACAGGCTGACAGTAACCAGAGGGAAGAGGGGAGGGAATTTCAGGGGAAAAGGGGAAGGGGTCACAGGAACAAGTATAAAGGACACATGGACCAAAACTAAGGGGGGTGGAAATGGGAGGGAGGAGGGGAGCACTAGGGGGTGGACTGGGATAGGAGTAAAAGACAGAAAACTGTACTTGAACAACTAAAATAAAAAATTTTTTAAAATAATAAAAAATAAGAAATTCTCTCATGTTGAAAAATACTCATATTTAAATCATTCATCAAAATTAAGAAAAAATAGCAATGACACTGAAAGAAAATATAGCAAATGGGAGCAAAACACTTTGATCAATTTTTACAGCAATAAGTCTGAAGGACCTCACATAAGGAAATAACCAACTACTGGCTTAGGACACACAACCACACAACTTCACTCATCAGAGCCTAGTTTACAGGAACATAAAAGGTACTTGAAAGTCCTTCCCCTAAGACATGATGATAACAAACATGATAACATTAAAAATTCTTGAATTCCTTAATTTTATGAATGTGTATGACATCTAAACATTTTTAAAATTTCACCTCATCTACAGCAATGTATTATAAACACCAAAAGAATGTTTCCCATAAGCAGGAACTCATATCAGAGACCTTTAAGGCCCTACCCACAAATAAAAATAATAAAGAAAAAGGTGACTATTGTGTCAACACCGTTTTGTAAGTTTTGCTACTGCTAATATGAATTCCAAATTTACCTTTACATTTTGTCGGATCTTACCTAAAAGAATCGCCATAGGAATTAGATGACCTTCCAGTGCACCTGAAAGAGTAGGCATTTCTCTGCTTGGGCTGAACAGGTACTGCTGATCACCAGGAGGCAGCGTAGCAGCAGAATGTAGCAGTTTAGAATCTATCTTCTTGGGTTTCGTTGCATAAAAGTCAGTTTGTGTTCTAATTGACTTTACTTTGGTGCCTGTAATAATCATTGATTACAGATATTTTTCAATATTGTTTGAACATCAACTACCCAGCTATCTAGAAATACACAACTCTTCTTCACAGAAAGATCTCACTCTATACAAGGTTACAGTGACACATAGACTAGGGTTTGGCAAACTTTTTCTTAAATGGCTAGGTAATACATATTTTAGTCTCATGGACCATGTGGTCTCAGTTGCAACAGCTCAACTCTGCCACTATAGCATGAAAGCAGCCACAGACAGTATATAAATAGAGCATAGATATGTTCCAATAAAACTTTATTTACAAAACAGGCAGCTGACCTATCTAACTGCTGGGACAGGATAGATACAAGGACTAAGAAAAAGTGTTGAATGAACAGCCCTGGCTGAATAGCTCATTTGGTTGGTTAGAGTGTCATCTTGATATGCCAAGGTTGGAAGCTTGATCCCCAGTCAGGACACATACAAGAATCAGCCAATGAGTGCATAAATAAGTGGAACAACAAATAGATTTCTCTCTCTCTCTTACTAAAAAATAAAAAAAATTTTGGAAGAATATTGAATCAAGTCTATTATTTCCTACTGTCTTGGAATTGTCTTTCCATCCTTAAACATTATATAATTTGAACTGTACTTCTCACTAATAAATAAACGACAAAAGTTAAACTTTACATATTAAATTGATACCATAAAAAATGAGGTTTACCACTGAAAACATGAGGTTTCTTACCTTGAACCCGTTCTATTACTTTTGGTCTCTGTGCTTTGGACTTAGGAGAGGGAGAATTGAATCTGAGATACGGTCCTTTTTTAAGAGTGCTGCGATGGCCCTGATAGACTGGTTTCCCGTAAACGTGTAGCATATGATCTTCGTCCTCCGTCATTGTGGTTGCTTTCAAAAAACCCTAAGTACACAAAGTTATTCAACTCAACAACAAGATAGTTATCAAACACTTATCTCATTTTTCTAAGGCCTCGTTTTGCCAGCTGAAGTACTCTAACAACTGTGATCTGGCCAGGAAAGTCCTTTATATCAAATGACCTTTAAACTCTGAATACAGTTTTCATGCCATAGTTCTAAAGTTTTACAGTTCTCTAAAGCATGAAAATGAAATGTAAAAATCATCTACCCAAGAAACATGAAAGTTCTTATGCTACTAAGAATATTCACAGTAAAAAGAAAGGTTTAAACACATTTTATATATTACGTTTCAGTATAATAATGTAAGTCAAGTCTTTAAGTGATTTTCTACATTCCTGAGCCTGCCTACAATCACAATCAAAATGCCACTGAAAGGTAGCATTTATTGAGCACCAACCGAATGCTAAGCATTGAATTAGATACTTTATTAATCTGCCCCCAAATCTGTGTTGGCGTTAAGAAAGTTACAGCCTAGTTAGAGCAGCCAAAACATTCCCTCCATAACCCCTGGCACTATGCCTCACAATCACTAGCACTGAACATACAGGTATTAAACTGAAAAATAAACAAACAACATACAAATACACACACAAGATGAAATAAAATTTTGAATACCATGAACTACTAATTTGTGGACTAGATGCTCTCTAGATATACCTGCTATAACTAAAATACTATGGTTGTCAGTGTGAGATCTCAGAAGGAAGGAATTATGTATTTTATGCAGTGATTTCTACATTATGGATATCTAAAACCCTTAATATCAATAGTTTAAAATTAATTTCTATTTGTATAATCCTAACATTTTCATATTCACTTTATTATTTGTATCTTTTAAGAAAATAATCAGTCCCGGCTGGTGTGGCTTAGTGGATTGAATGCTGGCCAGCGAACCGGGGGCACATGCCTGGGTTGCAGGCCAGGTTCCCTGGGGTGGGGTGTGTAAGAGGCAACCAAACACTGATGTTTCTCTCCCTTTCTCCCTCCCTTCCTCTCTGTCTAAAAATAAATAAATAAATGAAACATTTTTAAGAAAGAGAAAATAATCAGTTTTGATGCAACGTTTATGCCACAAAACCAGAGTAGTATCTTACTTCTTTTCTCTCTTTCTGTAAGCTTGAGGCAGGCATGGTCCTCAAAAGTGGATTTCTGAAATGCTCCTCTTTTTGTTTTGGATAATGTTTTCTTGGAATCACATAATTATTTGCTGCTTTGTCTTGTTTACTGGTTTTAAAATCTTTAATCATATTAGGAGCTTTCTTGGTCCTTTGATTCTTCTGATCAAATCTCTTTTGTTCATTATCTTTTTTTGTCAGTTCATCCTTAAAAAACCAAAAATTAAAATACCTTAAAATCTATCCAAGCAGTAATGCTTTCACATCCAAAGTAACAGAATTTATTTTCTATTATAAAAATATCATTTAGCAGTTTTAAATGCCTTATAAATACATGATACTTGCTTACATATGAAAATTCTCAGGAGGAATGAACAAAAAACAAAACATACTGGCACCTTAAGGAGCAGGGTGAATAAAAAATAGATTAGGAAGGCGGCGTTTCATTATTGACCTTTTTATGCTTTGTGATGACTAAACCACATGACTGTAGAAACTGCTCAAAAATTAAATGAAAGAACTAAGTTTCCAAAAGAGTAAACAACTTTTAATAAAACTCGGAAATATTTATAAATGAAAATTGCTTGAAGGTTTAAACAAATCTATTTTGCATAGAATCCACAGTAATCGAGTGATATATATTGCTAATTGTCTGCAGAACCAGAGCTGATCTCCAAGTCTTCTGACTCTTTGTCCAGCTTTGTTCTGGTGTATCACATAGTAGCTACCATAAATTCTTAACAACCACATTAGAAATACTCATTTATACTCATATTCTTAAACAATAAAGTATAAAAGTATATTTCAATATTTATTGCTGCGGACACCGAACTGACTCTTGTCTGCTACCATGGTGTGTAAACATATCTACACATTTTAGTCAGGAAAAAAACACTTGTACCCCAAGAAAAAAATAATAGTGCTGCCTCTCTAGTTCTGTTCCCTCAAATATATAAAATTTTAAGAATTTCCTTTAAAGTAGTGACTCCCTGATAAAAATAGCTCTCCTAGATTTGACTTCAGGTGATGAACACAAAATGCATATAAAAATGATGTACTATAGAATTGCACACTTGAAACCTATATTTCATTAACCAATGTCATCCCAATAAATTTAAATTTAAATTTAAAAAAATTAAAAATAAAAAAATAACTCTCTTAAATTTTTACAATGCTAATGTCTGAAGACACGCTGTGGATGTAAGAAAGTGGTGGTTTTACCATCTCCCTAAGTTTTTTCACCTTACAAGTCTTATGGGTATTTTCCCTTCAAACAGCTTTGGTGTTTTTACTTTGGTAAGCCAATGCTTCTAAATCTTGTTCTGAAACATTTTTGTAAGTGTACTTCTTTTTTTTCCAAAATGCTTTTGCTAGATATTTTTTCAAATACTCATGTTCTACAATTTGCCAGACAAGAGACACAGAATAATTTATAAGATAAAGCACTTAAGTAAAATGGTATGTATTACTAAATAAATATAATGACAGAGTGAAATTAAGAATTATAAGTGGACTTATAGATATATAAGGAATATTTTGAGAATAAGTATAATACTTATAAATTGGAAAAGATTATCTCCTGAGAATTAACTTGGTTCTGTTTTTTCCCAAATCTACCTGAATTTCCGCAGAAATAGTTTTAATCCACTCATCCACTGTCTTTTTGATCCGAATCTTCTCTGACATCTCTCTACAAAAAGAGAATAAAGAATTTTATTAAACTATTATTTAATGTTCTGAGAATAGAACCTGGAGCAGATCTCTTATATAGTTTTGAATCTATTGGTAGCCCAATATCCTTCATCTGAAAAGAAAAAAACAATATTAGTTTTCATCAAACGTTTGAAGGATGTTTGGAAAGCACATGTAGATCCTAGAAGATTTTTTTTCAATATTTATGTTCATTTTTCTTCTTTTTTTTATTAAATACTTTTGAATTTTATTGTTGTTCGAGTACAGTTTTCTGCCTAGAAGATTTGTACCAGAGAGACAAACAAAATTAAAGGGAAAATTCACGTTTGTAAAAGTGGTATGTATAGATCCAAATTCAACTACAGCATAATCCGTACATCAAAGTCAATAAAGAACCTTTTCTAAACATTAAAACACTTAACACAAAATAAAATGTTTAGAGACAAATTTAAGAAAGGCTGTAAACTGGAGGTTTCAAAAATAACCTCGGGCTGTCAACACCCCGGCTTACCTGTCATTAGACAGAGCATTGATAAACGAATACATAGCGGTTCCATCCTTTGCGCGAACAATAGCTTCCAGGTTTTCTTCAAGTAGTTTCTTATTGTTTTGTACCCCTCTCAAAATCTTCTCAGCTTCTTTCAATATGGACCTTGTACTGGTTGTTTGAAGCTTAGTGGCATTCTGTGGAAGATCAACAAGCCTCGACATAATCAGAGATTCTTTTGGCTTAAAAGAAAGGAGAAATGTCACCTTGTAAAACTCATTAATTATTTTAATCCAAACAAGTGCTATTATTCTAGTTTGGACCATATACTATGCCAATATATTCTAAGGACTCAACTTGTCAAATTTAAAAGCTATAAAAGAATACTTGGCAGTTTAGTTTTCTTTCCATTTAGAAGTACTAGTGTGAATGTTAAAGTGAAATTGGGTGGTAGGCAGCCCAGTGGCCAATAAAAATTATATCTGGTGAAGAAAGCTAAAAAAAAAAAAGAGAGAAAGTTGGCTCTAGCTAGGCATGACGGACATTGTGAACTGGATAAACAAGAGCACCCACAGTTCTCTCTCCCCTTCCCTCCTCTCCAACAGAAAATGTAAATGCCCGGAGGGGGCCACGTGGCTCCATCCTAGCCGAGGAGCGGGGAGTAGAAATCACTCGGTGAGGATTTCCAGAAAAGCTTTGTGAAGAGAACAGACTGCACGGACATGACTCTGCAGTACTTTGTGTTCATCTTCGCTCTTGCTTTCTGCCTTGATAACTTTTGTGTTTCTTCACAATTTTTATCTTTACTAATCATCAATTTTAACATCCTGTTGCCCCTTTACCTGGGGTATGCTGTATGTTTCTTTCCGTTTTTGGCCAAGATCATGAAGAACATTATCAGACTTTTGCCCCGTCACTTTAGCTGTTCCTAGTTCCTCATATGAAGGAAATCTTTGAGAGAATAGAGAATCATTGCTGTAAAAGATTTAAAAATAAAGTTTCCTAAATTGTCATAAATCCAGAAAATATTTGAATACATAAACCTTTGATACATTATTAATTATATGAATTCTACATGGTGTCCCATTAAAACTATACAATGAAATTACTCAATTATATGATTAAACATATATAACACAGAATATCACAAGAGACAAAATTACTCAGATCAGACTGGTTTAGGTATAATAGGAAAAGAGCAGAAAAAGGTTTTACTTTGAAGAAGCTAAAATGCAGGTACACTCTCAGAATGGTTGTGTAAGAAACTCTAAAAATCCTCTTCTGCATAAGAGCAAAGAGAATACTAGCCAAAATGGTCAGAATAACTTTTTCAGAACTCAGGAAATTAAACAAAGGTTTGTAAAATTCAGAAAACATTAATCCGGAAAATGGCTGATTCTCAGGGAGAACAGGAAGATTCGTGGCATTTGTAACCTGCTCCATTTCCACTGCCCTTTCCCAGAAGCCTCAGGACCACTAAAAAGGGCAGAACAGGTTTGGAGCTCCTCAGAAAGTCCCATTCACAAGGATTCTCCTCATCTGACTTGACTCAGAGCTAGTTCAGTGAGAAACCCTATCCCCAGGCCATTTTTCAAAAACAGTGGCAACCGTTTCACATCTTAGCTGCCTGAGGTAGCCATATCAGTTGAGGCAAATAAAAGGGTTGGCAATAAACTAAAAATCTGAGTAGCGGGATGTCCACTGTGTAGCTTTGAAAAGTTCCAATAAATTATTGGAAATCTAGAAGGTCATGTGCACGTGCATGCCCAAGAAAGACCCGAGAAAAGACTAATCTCTCACCTTTAGCTGAACCGAGGCTCTGCAAGTATGAAGTTAAGGTTAACAGAGACTGCCAGATTATTGAAGGTGTGCCCCAACACACACACACACACACACACACACGCACGCACGCACGCACGCACGCACGCACACATGCACACACACAGCACGCCTGCTTGGCAAGAGAGGGAGACTTTTTTATAGGGGGACTCTACTTTCTTTTCATTGTTATTCTATTACAGTTGTCCCAATTTTTCCCCCCTTGCCTTCCTGCGCCAAGCCCACCCCCAGCTCCCACAGTCAATCCCTACACCATTGTCCATGTCCATGGGTTATCCGTACATGTTCTTTGAGTACCTTTCCCCTCCTTTCCACCATTATCTTCCCTCCCCTTTGGACACTGTCAGTCTGGTTCCATGTTCCCATGCCTCTGGTTCTATTTTGCCCATTAGTTTATTTTTTGTTCATTAGATTCCTCTTAAAAGTGAGATCACATGGTATTTGTTTTCCAC
>PVKM010020852.1:0-23042 GCA_004027735.1 Carollia perspicillata
AGTCTGAAATTATTTTTTCAATTTCTTCAAAAAACTAAAAATGGAACTGCCTTTTGACACAGCAATTCCACCGCTGGGATTCCCCTAAGAACTCTGAAACACCAATTCGAAAGAACTTATGTACCCCAATGTTCATAGCAGCAAAATTTATAATATTCAAGTGCTGGAAGCAACCTAAGAGCCCATCAGTAAGTGAGGTAGATCAAAAAACTGAGGTACATTTACACAATGGAATACTACACAGCAGAAAGAAAGAAGGAGCTCCTATCCTTTGCAAGAGCATGAATGGAACTGGAAAGAATTATGCTAAGTGAAATAAGCCAGGTGGTGAAAGACAAATACCACGTGATCTCACCTATAAGTGGAACCTAATCAACAAAACAAACAAGCAAGCAAAATAACCAGAAACATTTAAATAAAGAACAAACTGACGGTAACCAGTGGAGAGGAGGGAGGGGAAAACAGGGTAAAGAACGGGATGGGTTGTTAAGAACATGTATAAAGGACCCTTGGGCAAACCAAAGGGGACAGAACTGAGGGTGGGAGGTGGAGTGAGTGGGGTGGAGGAGCGTGGTGGGGGGAAAATGGAGACAACTGTACTTGAGCAATAAGAAACTTCAGAAGACTCTGAAATGAGCCATAAATGAGATAATAGAGACCAACCTGTACGCCACCCAGGTACCCCATGTAATAGATCATATCTACTAGCATCCCCCATACGGAGTGTCTATTTTAGTGGGGAAAGGATGACTTCACATTTCTCCAGTCTGTCACCAAGTTTCCTTCTAGGTGTTGGCAACTTACTGCCATTTGGATGTTAAGATTTAAGATAATCCAGACCCTGATGCAATAGTGAGGTGGTAATCCATATTCGTCATCAGTTTCCTCCTCTCGAGCCTTTAATTCTAGACTTTATTCATCCTCAGTCAGCATGCTGTCTGATCTGAGTTGCTTGCCTGCTGAAGTTGAAAGCCTTAGTTGCTTTCCTGGGCTATAGTTGCTGCTACAGTGGTTCAATAACTATTATTACGAGATCTGAAAGCAATATGGCAGTTCCAAATATACTCCTTCCTGCCTACTTTACATAGCAGAAAATAAAATAACTTCGGATAATCCGGGCTGATGACACCCTTAGCACATCAATTTCTTACTTTGCCTATTAATTCACTGGTATGAGAAGCTGGCGAAAGCAGGTGATAGGTGCAGTTTCAAGTTCATGGGAAACCCACTCTGGCCCTTGGTCAATAGTTTAACTCTCTGGGAACTAGAAACTCTTAGTTGGCAATGCTTAAGAGTGCAGGGACAAGAAGGACCAAATATGCAATTGGAGTACAGGCAGAAACGCTGAGAGGGGAGGATTTCTTTACCCTCCTTGGCTCTCATAGCCATGCGGGGGTGGGAAAAGTAGATTTACAGTTGTAATACAAGTATATGTTATAATAATTAATAAAATAATAAATGGTTTTGAGTTCTCACAACTGAAAACACACTTTTGTCTACCCCTGTATGTATTTTTAATCCCAGATAGAGCAGTATATATCACATTTTCTTTTTAAAGAAAAAAAAAACATTGGGTAAATTTTTCTAATTTTCAATTTTAAGTGCTTTGAGGGTTTCTTTACTTTCTTTTCCATTGAAAATCCAAACGAATTCAGCTTTTTTCTTCTATCCAGAAGAGGGGAAGGACATAATGTGATATATAGGTAGTGTGTGTTTGTACAATTGTGTGTGTGGTACGCACACAAACTTAATCTTTCTAACTATCTAATGTTATGGCAAGGGAAATACGGTATTCTCTAAGTGTTGGATATTTGGTTCTTCCTATTCTCATATTCCAACTTCAAATGTCCTTCACTTCCGATTTACTTTTCTTTCCCTAACCACTCCCCACAGCACAGAGGTGAGATATCACGGTCTAAACTGACAACCCACCCCTGCAATTTAAGAAATTCCCCACACACAGCTGTGCATTTAGCTTATGATTAGCTGTGAGTTTTTTTTTGTTGGGGTATGTTGTGTGGGTTTCCCAGCTGGAGTCCTAATTTGTAACGCTTATGCTTGCTTAGCTCATTCTGATGCTAGGGTGGTTTCCTTCTGTGAATAAATGTGTGAGGTGCTCTAGGCATAGCTATAGCCCTCACAGAGCCTATGAATTTAGTTTGCTCCTGGAATAGAGTCCCTATTCCCATATGTGAGTGAACATTTGGAGCAGATACATTAGCCTAAGCCAGCTTGAAAAGATTTAAAAAAAAAAAAACTCTTGCACTGAAGAATAAGGACATGCTTTGCTGTACATTATAATACTTTATCTAAACCAGTTATATAAAAACATTTTTGAGTGCCTAGTATATGTCAAGAACTGGATTTTTTATATTCTACAAATGTTCACGAAGTCTACTGTGAGCCAGTATCTGCTAAGAGTAAGCAGAAAATACATAAACAAAAAAAGGAGCACATAAACTAGTAAGGTGAAAGGATAGGCCCAATAATCACAATAACTAAAACTAGAGTAAGTAGTGGTGACATCAGCAAGATGGTGGATTCGGTGATACCAACCTTTGTCTCCCACCCCTGCCTCCCCCAAATACATTTGGGAGGTCTCAAGACTCTGATTAAGAACATGTAGCTACATACTGGACCACAAAAAAGAGAGTAACCACACTGAAAGGATTCCTGGGATGATCTGCATAGTTAAGACATCTGGAATGGCTAGGAAAAAAAGGGTAAAAGAGTATTCAGTAGTATTTGTCAGCACAGACCCCAGTGACCTGCTTCATGGAAGACACTGGCAGCTTTTTGCTACTGAACTAATCACCAACTATCGCTGCCTCTGAAACCCTTGAGATGGGGACAATGCTGCATCCCACAAGAAGGAATCAATTGCCCACCATGGGTCTGGACTGCTGCTAACCCCAAACCATCCAGGAATCCATAGCCATGGGGGGTATATGCACATCTGCCATGTAGGTCTTGGCCACATTGACTCTGCACACACCAGTGCTCCAGACCCTGGTTTTACAGTTGTTCCATGTGTGCCCATATCTGGGACACTGGAGCCACCACCACAACAGTAGTACCCACACTCCAGCCACACGCACTTGCTATCCTGGACTTTGTTCCATAAGCACCAATACCAAAGGCACTGGAGCCACCAATGTGTATCTCAGGCCCTGGAGCTGCTGTAGCTTTGTCTGCACCCCACATTCCAGCTCTTGGGTTCATGTGGCAATTCCCTCAGTGCCTATACCTCTCACACTATTATCAATGCTGTGGCAGAGACGCCTTACTCTGAGCACTGCAGCCACCATAGCACCAGTCCTCAGAGCCATAATTTCTCCAACTATGCCAGTACTCCGGGGTCCAGCTCTGTGACAACTCCATGGACACCCATGCCTCAGACATTGCTGGCACTGCAAATATAAGTGGTCCACAAACTGACCCACTGCCAAAGGAAACCCTTTTGACCATCATTTCCCCTGTGAGAAAATAAAAAGGAATCAGTAGGACCTGAGCACCCATCACTACCAAAAACCCCAACAAAATGCCCTAACAGCTACGGCAGATACCCATAGCCTTGATTACTGAGGACCCCTGCCATCTTTGGTGAGGCTGAACTCAGCAGACAGAGTTCTGTGGGGACTATACAATTGCATTCTCCCTCTCTGAGCCACATTATAATCAAACCGCCCAAAATCAAAGGCAACAAGAGAATTGTTAAAGGAACAAAATAAAAGAGAATCACCACATATAAGAAAACCTTCAACCAATTGTTAACAAATTTATCCACAGAAACTATGCAGGCCAATAGTACATGATATATTCAAAGTGCTGAAAGAAAAAATTGCCACCCAGGAATACTACACCCAGCAAATGAGGGAGAGATTAAAAATATTTTCAAACAAAAACCAAAGAAATTTAATACTGCTAGGTTTGCCTTATAGAAATGCTAGAAGGATTTTTCAAGCTGAAATTAAAAGACATTAATTAATAACATAAAAACATCAAATAAAAAATCTCACTGATAAAGGTTAACATGTAATTAAATTCAGAATACTCTAATACTTAATGTATTATAGTACATTATATATAATATAGTACTATATTATAAATCTCTTTTAGCTCTGATATAAAGCATAGAAGACAAAGTATAAAAATAACTGTAGCTATAATAATTTGTTAATGCTGTATAATATAAAAATATAAATTGTTATATCAAAAAACATAAAATGGGCTGACAAAAAGGTTTAAGTTTTGGCATGTAATCAAAGTTAAGTTATCACCTTCAAATAGACAGTTATAAGATATTTTATTTATACCTCAGGGTCACTACAAAGCAAAAACTTGTATTAAATATACAAAGATAAAGAGAAAGTAATCAAAACATACCACTAAAGAAATAATCAAATTACAGAAGACAGCATGAAAAAATGTAGCAAAATAACTGCAAAACAGTTGCTTTTTGTTACACACTCACACACACACACACAGAGTCATTTGCGAACATGAATGAACACTGAAGATGTTACGCTAAGTGAAATACCGGTAAGTCAGAAGCATAAAGAAAAATACTGCATGATCTTATTTATATGTAAAATCTTAAAAAAACCCATCTAATTGTTAATAGTAGAGAGTAAATTGGTAGTTACCAGAGGCTGAGGAGTGGGGGGGAAAGAAAGATGCTGGTCAAAGGTATCAGTAGGACTTGAGCACCAGTCATATGATGAATGCGTTCTGGAGACCTAATCTACAGCATGGTGACTGTAGTTAGTTATAATGCATTGCATACTTAAAATTTGCTAGGAGAGTGACTGTCACTGCACACACACAGAGAAGACTAACTAGGTGAGGTGAAGGATATGTTAATAAACTTGATCGTTATAATATTTTAAAATGTATATATATATGCACATGCTACTGTATACCTTTAATAGGTACAGATTTTATTTGTCTATCATACCTCAGTAAAGACGGGGAAAAAAGATGGTGTGAGTAAGTGGGGTACATACCAACAAAGAGGTATGGGTTTTAAATAAGACAGTGGATGTGAACCTTTTTAAACTCCAAAGAACTCTAAAAACATAAGTTAGACATCAGCAAGCTCTCCCTAGGGGAAAAGTGGGTCAACATTTGGGCTTGGGACCAGCATCGCTTTCTTTCTCTGATCTGTTCCCTCAGCAAGCTCTTCTTTCAAGAATCATCCGAGTTCGGCTCACTGCTATTGTCTACATGCTTTGGGGAAAGTCAGTATCTTTCTGAGGGAGGGTAGTTCGACCAACTAGTAAAATAAACTTCAAACTCTTCTACCAGCCTATAGTCGTATATCCTCATAACTGCCTTTCTCCTTTGAAATTATATCAAAATTATATTAAAAGCATTATGTATATATTATTACATGTATATAATGCAGGGTCTGGCACAAATAACTCCCCTTTTTATTACAAACTCTTTTAATACAAAATCATAAGCATATGATTCTGTAACACAACAATATCACACTCAAGCACACCATATGGCATTTTAGGTGAAATGTTCAAATTAAAACTATAAATTATCACAGCCATACCATTACCCTACCAACCACACTGGAGCAAGCATTACTTCTGTTAGATGCTGTATATAACATATTACATATATTGATTACAAATACATAAATACTCATAAAAATATAGAATGCTTTCACAATTTATACATACATATAAATAATGCTTCCCCTCTAAAGGGCAAACTTTCATGGAAACATAGTAAATTAAACAAATAAAATTCCCCTGAGTTGAACTGGAGAAAGTACCAGAGCCGTCACTCACCCTCTCTTCGGTACCCTCACCTCTTTGAATAAACTCTGCAAAGTTATAATCCCATAGCCTGTTTTGAAATCACGGCATTACATGATTTCTAAGATCACTTCAGTTTTTGGTATGCATGAGTCTACCTGACCCTCTATCTTTTAGCTGGTCAGGCTCACAGTCTATGAATTAACCAATGTAGTGGCATGTTTTCCTGTTTCCCAGGATTCTCTTTTTGTAATACCTATCTATTCCACTTACTCTCCAGTTTTTCCTCCTGAAACACTGCGTATGTCCCACTGTAGCTTTCCTACATGAAAATCATGCAAGGCATCAGAAACTTGGAGCCCCAGAATTCTCCCAAAACTTGAACTTAGACTTCCCCTTTGGTTCCTTTGACCCGGGATACCAGGCTGGGCTGGAAAACCATGCAAGCTTTTCCCCTGGGGACACAATCTCAACTACCAACTTGAGGGGCCAGTTAATGGGATGGGCTGGCCCTTGCTCCCTGGCAGAGAAAATTTATACTAACTTTTTTACTTGTTTCTTTCATTATAACAAAGAAGAAGCCCTTGGCTTAATTTCTGACACGTGCAGTCTCAAATTGTAGCATCCCAGAGCTGTAGACCATTTTGCAGGAAACTAAGAAAATTGAAGGAAGTCCCCAAATATGTCAGACTGCCATCTGTACTGAGATGAATCTCCTGGAATTACTAAGAAACAGCTGAAATGAAGGATTCAGAACAGAAAAATAACTACATGGGATACTTTCTGATATAGGTTGTATATGGAAAACAGCTTTTTAAAAAGTTTTATATAGCTCCACCTGTTGGTAGAGGCCCTGAACACAAGTTCCAGAACACCTAGTAGTTCTAAAGCATTTTTTTTTTCCCTCCACATTGCCATGGACTTCTTTACATGTCTTAAATAAAAATTAACTCTGAATTGAATTGCAACTTTTTCACAACTGTATACTCCTAGCAAAGATCAAACATCATGGGTGCTCAGTGTAACAGCAAGTTATATTAGAGGCAAAGTATTTTCAAAAATAATTATGTTCAGGATACTTGCTGTGAACTCCATCAATTTTTGGTGCATGAGGAGCAGTTGTCACTATAGAAATCATTTAAAACCACAAATTATTTATTAGTATTATTTTATTACTGAATCAAATTGTGAAATACCTTATATAGATTATTTTTCTATAAAAATAAGCAAAGATGATCCAATATAAATTTTGAAAAGAAGATTGCTTAATATTTATTTTTAATTGATAAATCTAGCTACAGTATGAAAAATAAGGTGGAGTTAGGAGGAGGAGGGGATTGGATGACCAAAGGAATTTGTAACCAAAGGCTTATAGGCAAAGGACTGTAAGAACAGAACTTGAAGCAGTGTAGTAGTGGTATGGGTAGGGAGAACTCAGACTCTAGGGACATTTCTGAAATAGAATTGATGGGGTTTGGTTATAGAGTCAATGTAACTGGCAAAGGATAGGGTCGTTCAGGATGTAAGCTTCAGGTTCTTGAGCCCATGGAATTTTCCACTGTGGGTCACACCATCCTACTACCTTCTTGTAGCTGTATATCCAGGCAACTCCAAGAGAGTGAGATTAATATTTTTATAAAATTAAACTTTACTCAAGGTATTATGAGCTGTCAAAGGAGGAAGTAAAGCCTCCTTGGACAGTTGAGAAAGCCTCCCTATAATGGATGATATCTAAAGTAAAACTTATAGAATAAATAAGTAATCTCAATGAAAGTAGGAAATGACAGACTTTCTAGGTAGCAATGGAAAAAGCCAGTGTAAGGTCTAAAGTATTATGAGTAGCTCAGTATGCCTGAAATATTAATAAGAGAAATAACCTATTGACAGAAAGGTGCATGGCAAGAGATATGTTTTCAAAAAGAAATAAAGACTAGATCATATGCAATATACATTTATTCAGAGTGCATTAAAGGAAAAGGGGTATTCCTCCACTTCTAATGCCTATCTTATTGTTAAGCACTTAGATATGAATATTAACATTTAAATAATGCCCCCCTTTTTTGGTTGGTATAGGTGGGTCAATTTCCACATTTTGGGCCTTCCTCAAACTAAAGCTTCCAATCTCAGCAATTTGTGCCTTGTAGAAGATGTTTTGTCACAACAGGATTATTCTGTTTCAGCCATACGAAATGCCCCCGCTTCATGAAGTCTTATAGGAGGCTTGTAGGTCCCGTGTCCAGACAAAAGAAAGAATCAGAGTTTTTCTGGTTTTTTTTTGTTCTGTTTTGTTTTGTTTTTGGAGGTTTGGCTAACCCACAACCTTTACATATCCTGGTAAATATACATATGTGTGCATTAGTGTTATAAATTTTTATCTTATTCCTTCCTGTCTTTTAAACAAAAATATTCATGTTTGACAACAAATGAAATTGAACCTTTCTATTGCTCTCTTATTTTTTTCTAAGATAGCTCCTTCTTTTCCTTGATTCTACACTCACCCCAATGTCTTCTTGCCACAGATCCTGTTCCCCTGGGTAGACAGAACCTCACAAGCTCATCGTTATTCTTCCCCCTAAAGGGTAGTCAAACAGACCATCTTTTGAGACGCCCACCAGATCAGTCATCGGCTGATGCAATTTGGTCACTAGGCAACATATTTTAGGGAAAGAATGTTGTGAATACTGTTTTGGCATTTATTCTTCAGGAATAAAAATTTCTTCAAATAATCTTCTGCTTTGTTCTAGGACCCATAAAAGCTTAAAATAGGATTCACAAAGTCTGCCTTTGCTCGCCTGTTATGCCATAAATTCTTTCTAAGTGTATAAATATCTTTCACGATTGTGTTGATAGAGGATACAGATTTATACGTTTAGAAATGATGTCAAGAAAGAAAGAATGTTTGGATAGAATATCAAGAAAGATAGAATGCCAGAAGAAACACATAAAGAGAAAGGAAGTGAAGAAAATTGGTTCCAGCTGAAACATCCTGGAAACAGTTTTCAGTAGTTGTCTCTGCATAGTCTCGTAAGTCTCGAAGAATCAGGACATTTTTTCAGGCTTTTTCCACAATGGCCACTGGAGGGCATTACCACTCAGTAGTGAGGGAGGTGAATAAAGCTGCTCCTTAACTCGGACGGAGAGAGGTGAGTTCTGTCAGTAGGGTTAGACAGCGCCAGGGCAAACTAAGTTAGAACCATGTGTTTCAAGGCCAAATTTTGCTGGAACTGAGAATAAAGTTTAAAAACAAGAGTTGTTAAAATGTGGTGGGGGTTGATTTAATTTTCCTTCTGCTCACTCTTAACATAGATGTTACAATTGTGTCTAGCTTTATAGTTGTGCCTGTCTTACGTCAGGTCATCAATATGTTACCTAACAGTTTAGTATAAATTGAGTTTCTGAAATTCAGAATTCATTTTAATGATGATGTGTGATTTTATTATTAAAAGATGGCATCGGTAGGTCTTTTTTATACAGGGAATTTCATTTAGAGAAGCAAAATATTACTTTAACATTTAAACACACCTGCAAATTCTTCATGAAGTTGATTTTAAGTGTGACATATTGGTAAGATACCTGAGGCTTGATTTACTAGACTGACATACTATTCAATTAGGCTTTTGTCAAAGTATGAATTAGACTTAATCTCTAAGAAGTGATTCAGCACATCCACTGACTGCACTCTTGGGCCACTATGATACTCTCTCTGAGTGCCCTAAAATCGGTGCCTCTGTCAGAGCCAGCGCCTTGTTACATTTCAATGCTACTGTCTTGTTATACGTGTTGAAATGCTCAGCTCTCAGGTCTGCAGGGGACGTTTTTGAATTTATGTTACTGTGCATATGTGTGGATTGTCTGTGTAAACAGTTTAACATTTTACCCTCTATTCCTGGCAACTCAGTGGCAAGTATTGGTTTCAATGTGGCTGAGTGGGTATTGAGCTCACATGCCTGAATTACAAATGGCATCAAGGAGACGTTCTAATCTCATGTTTCTGGAGGAATTTTTACTTGGCTTTCAGCAGTATGCTGTCCTAGATTGTCTCTGTCATCACAGACTATTCCTCTTCAGTGTCCTTTACTCTCCTCTCCTGTCTGATGTCAGAACAGCAGCATGCCCAGGGGACAAACACTGAACCTATTAACTTCCACGTCTGCCTCATTTCCTTGGTGAGCTCCAGCTTCATGATGTTTAAAACAACCTACAGGCTTGCAATTGCCAAATTCATATCTCCAGGCTATATCTCTCCATTACTTCAAATTCTTATATCCCTATATTCTTAAATGCCTACTTGACATGTCCACTGGAGTGCCTAATGGATACCTCAGAGTTCTGCCCAAAATTAGGCTGCTGGTCTTTCCTCCTAAACTTAGTTTTTCTATCTCAGTTTGAAATAACTTCAGTTTCTCAGTTGAAAAAGATTAAAATCGTCATGTTTTATTCTCTTATATCTTACAACAAATCCATAATTTATATAAAGAGAGTTATAATTTTTGTAAAGAAGGGCTATTGGTCCTCAACTTTCTCTACCTGGGTGGGTAGAAATAGATAAAGAAACTGGGCCTGTAGGTTGAGTGATTTATTCATGGTAACATTGAGTGGAGTTGAACCTTAAATTCACTTCTTCAGATTATAATTCACAGGAATTTTTTTTACTAACTTTAAGAACTAGTATTGAACACTGTTAAATTTTCCTTTGGTTCAGTGCAAAATGAGAAAAATAAGAACCATGAAGTAATTTTTCCACAAAGCTAAAACTATTTTATTTAAGAGTATCCTTTATTTTTTGATCTATTTGTTATAATATTTGGTGTCATAATGTCCTTTATTTTATAACAATAGTGATAGAATTCATAAATGTCTTATTTGGGTAAAAGAAAGAGGTAATTATTATTTGAAAAAATATTATAATCTATAAAATACAAAATCTGCCAATCACTGAAATATACTCTTATGTGTCAGGTAACAAAACTTGGAAGTTGGCTTGCATTTTCTTGGCCATTTCACTTCTCATTTGTACTTGGTCTTTAGAGACAGCTTATTTTTATATTTATTCAAAGAAATTAATAGCTGAAATGTAAGAAGGACTAAATGCATGCCTCCTGTATCTGTGCCTTTTGCATTGTGCTCCTTTCAGATTCTCGGTTTCTATTCAGGACCTGAGATTATAATAACTTGCAGAGTGTAAAAAATCGATATTGCTTTAAAGTGAACAGTGGTGTTTATATCACTGAGACATGCAAAGACGATGATTACATTTAGTGAAATTGTCTCTGATTCCTGTAAAATGCTGCCAAATATATTCATTTATCTACTTCTCCTTCCCTAATCCTACTGAAATGATATAACAGATACAAAAATACATACATAGTAGTGTGAGTAATTTGAGAAAAGTGATTCCAGCTGATTAGAGCAGTGAAGAATTTCTGGAAGATAAAGAGTAGAATTACTCACTTATTCAGCACCTATTCATTGAGGACTTATTAAGTGCCAGGCACTTTTGTAGGTGACATTAATATTCTCTGTAGTGGACAAGATGATGCTCTGGCTGGTGTGGCTCAGGGGATTGAGTGCTGGCCTGCCAACCGAAGGGTTGCCAGTTGGATTCCCAGGCAGGGCACACACCTGTGTTGTGGTTCAGGTTCCCAGTAGGGAGCACGTGGAATGCAACCACAGGTTGATATTTCTCTCCCTCTCTTTCTCCCTCCCTTCCCCCCCTCTAAAAATAAAAATAAATTTAAAAATATTTTTAAAAGATGTTAAATGCCCTTGTTCTTGTGGAATTCACATTATTAAAAGGGAAATCAAACAGTTAAAAAAGGAGAAATGTGTCAAATTGAGATACATGCAATGAAATAAATTAATATAAGTTAATATTGTAGAAAAAATACTGGGTGACTGCTCTCATTTGGATAGTTATGCAAGAATTCTTCAAATAGCTGATATTTTAGTTGAGAGCTAAACAAGAAGAAACCATCTATTTAAAGATCTGGGGGAAAGATTTCTAGGAAAGAGAAGATCTGGTGCAAAGGCCTCACGACATGAACGGTCGTTCAATATTTGAAGATCCAGATAAAGGGAAGCCAGGTGACGGTAAAGAGCAGGCCAGAGAGGAAAACAAAGGCCAGATCAGAAAAGGTTTCGTAAAGCAGGGAGGAGTTGGGATTTCATTCTAAATAGGCTCAGAAGCCGTAGGAAAAGCATAGGCAGAAGAGTAGCATGATGTAATGAATTTTAAAAACTGCTGTGGTTAATTTTTGGAAACGGGTTGTAGGAGGTGCTATATCAGTGTAGATGATGTTGGCTCTAATTACAGAAAATCTAACTCAGAGTGGCTAAAAAAGTTAAAAAATATTAATTCATAAAATGAAAAGTCCATAGATAGTACATCTCCAGGGTTTTTGATTTAGTTACTCAGCAATGATGTCAAGGACTAAAGCCGTTTTTCTCTGTATTCTGACATCATTGGTATGTTGGCCTTGTTTCCATGGTCCCTTCCACACAGTTATGAATTGTCTGCAGGGGTTCCAGATTTTAATTGCAGACTGGGCCATGCCAGAGAAACAAGCCTCCCTGCAAAACCTTTTCTCAGATACGCCTTTACATTCATAGCAATAAATATTTCTGGTGGAGTGAAAAATTCTTCATCTAATATCAATATTTGTCAATCAGAATTTCAAATATGTACATCAAAAACTAAATAACTCAATTTCAGGTCTTAATTGAGGAATCAGAAGAAAGCTAGGCATAGTTAATGACCTTAAACAATTTTGGAGGATATTGAATTTTTACAAATGAACAGGCTGTTCTGAAAAAAAAAATCAGACTTTAAAAATAAAAATATGATTGCTGAAATAAAAAATAGATGGATAAAATAGCAGAATGAATACAGCAGAAAGACTGAATTTCTAAGCTAAAAGGGTAAACAGAAAGAGTGCATATACTTTGGAACCATTTGAAGTATTTATAAAATTTTAATAAATTCAAAAAAATGAAAAATAATGTAGATCAGATTTGTTGACTACAATATGATAACAGTAAAAATTAAAGGCAAAAGGTAACCAAAGACTTAAAAAAATTTTAAATAGACAAATAAAAAGCATAAAGTTGATTAAAGAGGAATTGAAAACTAAAATTACAGGTAATTACATTGTATAACAACCATGCTAGTCATCTCTTTGAGAGCCGTTGACTACTTTCTGGGCGTACGTGATAGCACCATCTAGAAAATATGCAGGAGGTGGTCAAAATATTTAGAGCAATTGTTTTGCCAAAAATTCATTAATTATAACAAGAAAATGATTGAAAAACAATTTAACTATGCTTTCAACTCGAGAAGAGGGCAAGTCACACTTATAGAAAGTCAAAAAATTTTATTTTGGGGGGAATTTGTAAAAATATCAAACTAAATAGTATCACAAATCTTTATGGTACTATACTTAATTATGTGTTTAAGTAAAGTGATAATAAATATTTTTAAGGCAAGTACTTTAAAAAGAAGGCTACTTATTTGTGAACAAAACTTAGTATTTTAATATCAAAATATTCAGTTTTCTAAAATAATCTAAGATCTCATGAAACACAAAATCTCTGATTTCTAGGCAGATTACTTAAAGGTTAAAAAGCCCTTTTATTCGTCTCTTATCAGAAGTTGGCTAATAGTCCAGAAAACTTGTTCTTCTAGGAGATAAAGCAAAATTAAGTTTTAGTTTTACGTAAGTACACAATTAATATTAAAGTTTATTTTTAAAAACTCTTATAACAAATTTGTGCAATTTTAGGCAGCTTGATTATACAAGGTAATCATCCCTCTCTTTCTTCCCAACTTTCTATATCCATTTACATCTGCTTAATTCACTTGTTCTTAACAATTACATTTAGATTACTCATGAAAATTTCATAAGGCCTTAAATAGCCATCATTGTAAATTATTTTTTTGCTGACAAATTTAATAACAGAGGTAACATAAATATATATGACTAGTAAACCCAAGTAGAAAAAATGTAGTTCTATGCCCATATTAAATTTAATGATGATAAATCTGAAGACATATCTAATTTAATTAAGCCAACAAACTCAAACTAGTTTTTATTTACTGAAGATCATCCAGATCTGGTGAACTTCAGAAGCATTTGGGTTAGTTTCTATATTTCTAAGAGTTTTAGGAATGTCTAACTTATATAAGCATTTATTTTAAGCAGATTAAATAGAGCTCCTTTACTCATTAATTTGGAAATACCATCTCAAGGTCAAAAAATATCACGTGTGTGTACAGAACATACTGTGCCTCCACAGACATGCATAAACATACAGACAGACACACGCAGATCCAATAGCTTCTATTCCAAAATTTCAGCCATGAACCGGGTACACTAATACAAAACCAACCAGTTTATAAATAATTCTTGAATTCAAATGTGTCAAGTTGAGGTTATCAGTTCACATGGCTAAAGCTTTTCACTAATTTTTGTGGAGAAGACTTTTAAGATTTGTATTTGCCTTTGACTAGTACTCTTGCCAAGGTTGTAACTAGAGTTTGAACAAGAGAGCTTCCATAGCAGTCTTTTCTTTTTACCTCATTAACTTCATTTTAATGGGTCTCAATATTCTGCAATAGATATTTGGTCAAGTTGTTCCTATTAAAAAGTACTGCTTTTTAAACACAAATAATTTAAAAACCGCCACACACAATAAAAACTAAACAGTCCCCAAAACTTTCTCCTTTCCTTCTGAAGTCTGTATTTAAAAAAACAAACAAACAAACAAAAAAAAAACCTCTTTTCACCACATTTTTTCTTCAGTCTCTGTGTGTAGGGCTTTAGTTATCTCCTGGGGCCTTTACATTTTTTTTAAATTTAATGTTGTTCACTTAATTTGTCCAACCTTTTCCCCTATTGCTCTGCCCTGCCCCACCCCATCCCCACTCCTACAATCAATCCTCCCCATTTTCCATGTCAATGAGTCCTCTATTCGTGTTCCTTGTCTTATCCTTTCCCCCGCTTTCCCCCACTATTCCTCTCTCCCTCTTCTGTGGTTACTGTCAGTTTGTTCTTTATTTCCAGATCTCTGGTTTTATTTTGCTCATTGGTTTGTATTGTCGATTAGATTCCACTTATAGATGAGATCATATGGTATTTGTCTTTCACTGCCTGGCTGATTTCACTTAGCATAATGCTTTGTAGTTCCATCCATTCTGTCGTGAAGGGTAGAAGTCCTTTCTTTCTGCTGTGTAGTATTCCATTGCGTAAATGCTGGGATTATACCCTAAGAATCCTGAATCACCAACTCGAAATCACCTATGCACCTATGTTCATAGCAGCACAATTTACAACAGCCAAGTGCTGGAAACAGCCTAAGGGCCCATCATTAATGAGTGGATCAAAAACTGGGGCACTTTACATTTTAAAGAAAGAATAGGTTTTACATCTTTAAGGAACAGAGGAAGAATAAAAGTTTTTCTCCAAGAAGTTTTAGTGTACATTTCTCTATTATCAGTGGTCTAAGAAAATTTTTTTGACTTAGGGTTCCAACAGCATGTGGCGCTTGTCCATTTCACTATTAATCACCATAATATCCTCCTCTTTGCTCTCCTAATTTTCCCAGGCATTCCACCTCTTTGCCTCAAAGTCAGGCTTTGTTAGCAATGCTCCAAGCTTAATCCTTGGCAGTTTGTCCCCTCCTAGTTTTGCAAAATTTCATGCTAAAAGCTCCAATTTAGTATCCTGCTCTCCCACCTTGTCTGCTAGCTCCAAAGCTAGTATAGGCATGGAACCAAATGTCTTTCACTAACTTTCACTCTTCTAACTTCCTCACTGGATCTTCGGGCTTCAGTTGGGCATCAGTGGCCAGCCAAACTGCCCACAGTAGAGGCCAGTCCACTGCAGCAATCATTCCTTTCCCCTCTTTGCCACAGTGCACTATGTGAATTTCCTCAAACGAACACAGAAGACCAACTGGTGTTCTGGGGGCATCCCCACACTCACACAGCAGTCCCCAAATATCTAACGTATGGGCCACCTGGCCCCATAGAAGTCAATGGCCAGCAGAAACTTTTATCCAAGACCATTTCTTTGGTCTCCAGACTGTCTCACTAATTGCTGGCTCACAATTTCATACTTTCCCAGGGTAAAATCTGTACTTTTCTTCCAACATGGAGAGCAAGGAGAGACTGAAAAAAGAGGCAGGCCACTCCCGACTGGTAGGTGGAAGTTTTAATAAGTAGGGGCTTTATATATGAGGCGTGCCTTAGGCAGCTGCAAGGTGAATAAATTTTTATATCCATGTACCAGGATCTTAACAGTTTGTATAGAAGCCTTAGTGAGGTTCAATCACATATACAGCCCAGATGGTCTCAGCAACTCATCACTCTCTCAAGGTTTGGTCCTTGAAACAGCTCCAGCCATGGGAATGGTGAACAGTGCACACATTCCAAGGACGGGGATGGGGTGAGGAGCTTTCCATGGCCTGCGTCCAGTTCACAGATCAAAACAAGGTTATATCTACTTGATGATCTCTTTCAATAGTAACGAAAACACAGGTCAGAATCAGGTAAAGTAGAAACAGATGTGTCATTAACAAATGAATCTCAACAGGAGAAAAATAAATGTCCTCTCAAATTAAACCATAATGTCATTTATAAAAGGTATAAGTTGGACTCATGGTACTTGCTAAAAAATGAGAGCAGTCATGGGTCCTTTCTAGTGTGAAAAGTGAAAGATAATGATGAGGAAGTTCAGATGTCTGTTTTCAGGACCATCTACAATGCTCAAATATAGCTTAGTTTATAATGGTTACTGAAAAACACGTCTTAAAATACTCTTGATTTGTCTTATTATTTATAAATATTGTCCTATTTGGATAAGAAATTGATTCCCACTGATAGAAGTTACCATGAAATAAACTTGTGTTCAAAGTAAAAGACAAACAAACAAGTAAAATATAACCTGAGACATTGAAATTAAGAACAAACTGACAGTAAGCAGAGGGGAGGTGGAAGGGGATGGTGGGGGGAGGGGAGGGGGAAGGGTTTTCAGGAGCATGTACAAAGGACACATGGACAAAACCAAAGAGGGGTGGGATCAAGGGTGGGGAGTGGGGATGACTGGGGTCAGGGGGCGTAGTGGGGGAAATGGAGACAACTGTACTTGAACAACAATAAAAAATTAATTCACCACATCAAAATAAAAGAAAACTTTCCAAAAATTTATTACTACCAGATGGTAGGAGAATTTCCTTGGAAGGTGAGAATTTTCCTGTCTTTCAGAAGACAGGAAACCACATCAAGTAGTGCTTGGAAGATTGCTTATAGGCAGTGATGGAGAGGAAAGTCATCTATTGGATGAGACGTAGATTGGTATGACCAGATGACACCAAATTCCCTTTCTACCACCATGTTTGAGGATTTGTGTTTCTGGTATACAGCCTTTACTATTAGATATACTGTATCAAAGGGCTCTTTTATTAAGCTCCGAAAGAACTCTAATTATAGAAAAGAGTTCATCTTAAATATTTTCTAGTCATTTCTAGCCCTTACAAGGATTCTCCAGTTTTACTGAAGAGGAAATAAATAAGGGATACATTCTTTCATTCCAATATAATTCTGGACTTTCTAGCAATGAATGGGATGGTTCATTCTGAAGCTGGCACTTGTCCTTAGAGGTTCTGCTCAGGCTTTGCTGATAAGGTCAGCAGTATGCCACACATGCCTTCCTCGCCTCACACCCGATGCTGTTCAGGATGCTAGGGTACCAGTCACGTTGCTACGACTATTGACAGCAAGTCTGGTCATTGATCACATTAACATAGTGACGCTATAGACTGTTTACATAAAAATCGCTAACATCATTGACTGCTTCTTAAAGCGCTATTCTCAGGGCTTTACATGTGCTGACTCATAAAATTTTCAAAACATTCCAATGGTGTTGATAATTGTGCCATAATTTTAAGGATGATGAAACTGAGGAGTTTCTTAATGTTAAGAGACATTCAAGTACTCCATCACAAAGTTAGTGGGAGAGTGCGCTCTGATTTAAACTCAGAAAGTTTGGATTTCAATGCTCTGCTCTTAATCTCTTAATCTTTTAAATATGTTGCTTCTGTCAAAATTTCTACATGAAATGATTTAGTCCATACTAAAAAACAAGTTTTAAAACAAGACCAACAAATGAGCAGAAGTGAGAAGGAGTGAAAAGACTGCTGTACTCAGAGTCAAGACTTTGGATTCTGGTCCTGATACACCTCTGTTTAATTTGGAGTTAATTTTTTAATGGCTGTTATTCATCAGTAAAATGCAAATTGATTTAATGCTCTTAATTTGTCTCATTTCAGAAACTTTAAAAATCATGTTCACATGTGTGGTCTCATTGAAGGTGCACAGAAATTTTGTAAGAAACCCGAGGGAGGCTCAGAATAGCTGTGATGTTCCACCTCCACCAAATCCGCTCTGTTGTACAGATGGTAAGGATGTTTGGATGCCAAAACCAGTATCTTTCCCTACTACTTCTTGCTGATTTATTTTATGTACATAAAAGCATTTTCTAAACTGTAAAATAATGCCAATGTTAACTTTTATAATTAATGTGGCATGCAAAGATTAATTGGTAATGCTTTTAGCAAAAGGCGGCAAAGAAAGGATAATTTTGGAATTGATTTTGTGAAGCCAAACTAGTTTATGTGAAAACCACATGCATTCTTAATTTATTTTGTTTAAATCCCAGAACAAATGCTAAGCTAATGGAAGAATATGCGGCTTCTCTGTGCTTCAGCGAATTCCTTATTTTGTAACATGAAATGATAAATGTTTGAACAGCTGCAATTACAAAGTTAAGGAGCCATACCACACACACACACACACACACACACACACACACTTTTTTTTCCCTCCAAGGCTGTTGATTGGAACTGTGCCACAGCAAAGTAATCATGAGTGAAATAAATATATTTTCATTCATTTGGCTGAATCCTTCACATGGTATAACTTTCTCTGTGGGAGGTTTACCTTAAGAATGGAAATAAAAGGAAAAAAATGCGAACGAACCAGCTTTCTTGATTTATTGTCTTGGAATAGTTTCTGAAGTATTGTTCTCCTTTAGGTACAAGTGAAATACTTTTGCAACAATTGAGGACTAATGGGAAGGAGCTGCAAGTGGGGGCTGAGCTGTGGCCTTGGACACTAAACAAATCTTTAGTGTTCGTTTTATCTTTGTAACTTAAGAAACATGAATAGGAGTGTTTGTAATTTCTTATTGATTTTCTTTTTTTAGCACTTGTGCTCTAAGTATATACTATTATGCAGGTAAGCCTGTATGTCTACTTAATCCACAAGCAGGCACTGTAAACCCTTTTCTTGGTTATTTATTTGAAATCTGAGGATTCAATATTCTGTTGGTATTCTGGGAAGTCACATGAAAACTTACAGTATGTCTTAACTTCCCTATTATCTGTTAGAAATAGATGAATAAGCTTTAAGTTGCTCCTGCTATTTACTGAGATATACATAGATTATACAATAGCATATGAAATAGAATCTGAGAACCCTAGAATATTAGATTTACGAGGAGCCTTAGAGCTCATCATCAGTTATTATGTGAATAAGAGCTTTAAGGAAGAAATTAAATGTTACTCAAATGTGGGCAAAACTAAAGGAGTGACAGTGTATAGAGCTGGGAGACCCCAGAAAAGGTCACTGAGCAATTCACATTAAGTACTGATGTCGAGTGGACAAACAGAAGTTTTCATGATTATCCAGGATATCAACCACCCGCAGGCTGTGAGTTAGGACCACACGGGGGAAGCTAGTAGGGAGCTGAATGGAAATCTTCACCGCTCAGCAATCTGTACCTCTGTGTGGCTGCCGTCTCTGCAAACCTGCAGCCAAGTCCCAGCTGCTGGGCCTGGGGCGTGGACTGGCAGAGGGAAAGGTGAACTAGAAAGCAAAGTAGAAGGAAATCACATAAACTGAGGTCTCCTGGGCTCCTCTGCATCTGCTTAACACCAGGGCAGACGGAGATAATCTTCCAAAAGTCATGGTTTCTGCTTTGCTCTGACCTTCCCAGTCTCAGACAAGTTTCTCCTTCGGAAACTCTCGCCCAAGACCATACACAAAAGGGAGTCTGAGAAACGTAGTCCCCAACCTTAATCAAGCTGAAGAGACACAATCTAGCACCATGTCCATACTTCTAATGTTGCAGACAAGCAATCTGCTACCCTGAGGAAAGTGACCCCACCAAGCTGGATACATTAGGTAGTGACAGACTCAGAACTAGGTTCAAGGTTTTAGATTGCTGGAGTACTTTTTGTGCTTCTGCCATATCTTTTGTCTAGTTTATATGTGTATGCGTGGGACATGGACACAATTATTTGAATGTGAACCAAAATCTTTACATAGGTCACTCATCGGATATTTTTATTGGAATTAGCATATAACTTATTTATGGACATTATTAAAATTGAATGGTGTTTGTTGCTGTTAACAGTTCAGAGATATTTATATTTGCTGCATCCCTCAGAGGCAGGAAGAGAGCATTCTGTGCACATGTGCTGCATAATCAAGTCATTAGAGGACTATTCAACAGATTTTTCACCCAAACTGTGTATCAGAAAACTACTGATACCAGGGAAGAGAAGGACTACAAAAAATTATAATAATTTTACTTGTGATTTATTAAGAGCTGACTACATATCGGTCACTATCTCTTTTTCTCGATGATTTTTATTTTTTAATTATTTTTATATAAATCTACTATCTTATATGTATAGAAATTGATTATGAAGTACAAACAATTCTGTAAGAAAAGTCATGTTGTTAGAAGAACAAGGGTCCTAGCAGACCATAACTTAGGTGGAGTCTGAGAAATAGTTTTCAGCTTTCGTTTGAAGTTCTAAGTGTTTCTTTAGGGGAATTCAGTGGGAAAGGCAGTCAGTGAGCTTTGGGAAATATAGGAAGTTCCACTGCCTGGCATCAGGCAGGTCTGTAAAATGAGCTATGTATGAGAGATGGTCAGGGGCTTTGGATAGTTGATGTTTTTCTTCTAAGCTCACAATGATCAACTTCTGGCTCTCAGGAAATTTTAGTACACAGGGTGAATGTCTTTACTTGACAATAGTGACTAGAAACGAGAGTGGGGATTTACTTCCTGAGCACATGGTCTGTGTTGATAAGAATCTCAGTCGCCAGAGCAGAGGATATCTTAGTGATAACAGCCATTAGTGTGTCCGTGTCTTGGGTCACATTGCTTAAATGTCGGCTGTCTGTTCTTTATGTCTCTTGCACAGTATTCATGCTGGGACTGCCCTGCATGGTAAGCCTGGGATCTCCCTTACCTGTCTCCTGTGCTGGAGCACCTCAGTCTGTACTGAACTAAAAGACACAATCAGAAGCTTTCTGAAAATGGTTCATATCTTTTTGTGAACTAAAATATAGCTATCTTCTCTTTACATTTAGTTTTCAATTAGGCTGGATGAAAACTGTCATTTTTCATTGCTTAACTAAAAATTTTGAAGCCATTTTTCAACTATCTTCCTGAGGCCAGTGTTGTCTGTTAAGTCCCATGCCATTATGAATCCAAATCTTATGAATGATGTCTAGTTTAATTTTTCTCCTCTTTGTAAGGATATTTGTTTTTGTAACCTGAGCTCTTACATTTCTTTAATTTAGATTTATTTTCTCCTATTTTATATCAGTTTATATTCTTTATTTCTAAACAGCATCCCTCTGTTCTCTCTTTCTAGAACTTCTCTCACTTGCACATTGGATCTCTTGAACTCATTCTTTATTTTCTTTAATTCTTGCTTTCCCACCTTCCATTTCCTCTTCAAGCTGTCCTCTTTTATCTATTGTCATTTCCTGAACTTGTATTTTTTAACTTCTCTGTTGAGCTCCTCACTTCAGCTATTTCATGTTTTTAATTTCTAAAAACTCTTTTGATTATTGCTCCGAAAGTGAAAATTGTATTTTTTCCTGAAGTTAGTTACCTCTCTTCGCAAAAGCTATATTTCTTTCAAACTGCATTTTTTCTGTTTGCTTTTTTTCTTTCATGTTAGAGAGGTTTTCCTCTCTACCTCTGGAACCTAGTTGTCTGTTCATGTTTAACAGTGGAGACCCCAGAGCAGATTGAATTCTCTGTGTACTTGCCTGGGACTTGTTACCTATAGGGTGACTTGCTTAGACACTTAGCATCATGTTAGCTTTTCTCCTTAAATTGGTCAGATTGGAAGAAAATTACTCTTCCAATATTGTAGTTGTATATGTAGTTACTTAAAACATCTTTTTGGGTATTTTAAGTGTTTTTTATTGGAAGGGGTGTTTGATCAAAATGCATTATATATATTTTTAAATTACGATGTCTATGTTACCTTATTAAGACTCACAACACACTAAGATGGGAGTAGACCAGTGTAATTTTTTTTATTGTTGTTCAAATACAGTTGTCTCCATTTTCACCCCACCACGCCCTCCTCCCACCTCGAACTTACCCCCTTTGGCTTTGTCCATGTGTCCTTTATACTTGTTCCTTGATTGGCCCTTCCCCTATTTTCCCTCATTGAGACAAGCTGATAGTAACCAGAGGGCAGGGGAGAGGGATAATGGGGGGAAGTTTTAGTATTATCCTTCTGGGAGTGAGATTTAAGGAAATTTATGAGCGTTTCATATTCTCATAACTATTGAGTGGGTGTCAGGATATGAACTCAGGGGAGGTTGATTCCTTAGACACTGTCAACAAGACTTGTGGCCCAGATCACAAATAAAAGACTGGGAAACAGCTTATCTGATCATTTGTGAGATTCAGACAGTTTCATATATATGGAATCAATAGAAAAGACTTTAAAGTCAGAAACAATATTAGTTGATTACATAACTTTAACTGAATAGTTCCAATGTTTATTTAGAGAAACACATTCTAAATATGTCAGTTTTACACCAAAACTAAACTACACGTTTGGGCACTGCTCTCCCACTGCATTGCCACTCCATGCTCTCCTAGGTTATCACAGCAGCTTCCTACATGATGACATCACATTCATTCTTGTTCACGCTTTACACGTAATGCATATGGAGAAACTAGAAGGACATTTTCTAAAAATTGCATTATGTATTTTCCTACTTAAAATTTTAATTTTTTGTAACAACAGAAGGGTATAATACAAACTCCCAACATGGTCCAAAATGCCTGCATAGGCTAATTTCTAGCTGTTTTTTCCAACTGTCACTTTCACTCCTCTCATCCTCTAGTCACAATGGCTTTGTTTCAGATCCTTGAAAGTGCCAAGAGATTT